>VZTL01005957.1:0-35327 GCA_013400535.1 Scopus umbretta | reverse complement strand
CAAGGACCTGCAGACTCTTTTATACGCTGGCAATGTTTTTGCAGTTTGTCATGACAGTTAAGTGTTCTCGAACAGAGAGCACAAATTACACACGCACACATGCTTCACCCTCACTGATCTCACTGCAACAGCACCACTGGGAAAAGTAGATAGGAGGCTCCATTTGGTTGCCACGGGACATGAATAAATGTCATTGATTTCAGTGGGAGTTATTTGTGTCCTGCAGTGGGAGACTAGCACCCTGGTATTGCTGCCACTCTGTTTGGCTCTTGGTAGCTGGATCTCTGCAGTAATAGCAGCGCTAATCCTGCTGCCAATTTTCTCTGTTTTTGTTGGTTTGTGCTCGGCTTTTATTGAACCAATCACTGGCTATTAGTGAGAAACTTTCCCTCTGGCCTGTTATTCCATTATTGTTCATTATGAGGTTTTTTGCACTTCACCTGACACATTTGATGCCAGGGTCTGTCAGAAACAAGGCTCTGGGCCGGAGGGAATTCAGGGGTTCAGGACGCACTGAAAGCCCAGAGCTGCAAAATGGGGAATGCTGCAAATGCAAAAGCGAGAGCAATACAATATGCACATTCAGCAGCACGAAATGCCATTCCTGCATTTTGCTCACCCTCATTGCTGCAGCTGACAGAGGGGATCTACATGTCCCTCTGTGATCCCACAGCCATAGAGTTTTCCAGCCGTTTCCACTTCAGAGTACTACATTCCCAGCTCTCTTTTCATCGATGTCCCAGCATGCAGGCATGTGCTAATCAGTTTTAGCAGGCTCATCATTTGTTTGACTTCAAAGCTAGGAACACAGTTGCTGCCTCTCCTAAAAGATAAGAAAGGCCAGCTGGACAAGGGTTGTTTTTCCTGCCTTTAGTTTGTGCTTGTCTTTTATGGGTAGGTCAAAGATGAAAGTTGATCTGTTTCGTGTAACATTTGTCTGATTTCTTTCAGTCACTGTTGGATTAGCTTCTCACATCTTTGTCCAGAAAATGTTTTTTCATCACCTTGTAACAAAACCTTCCCTGGTACCACACATTTGTACTGAGGGAGTGTTGCCTTTGCTTTTTGTGTGTCTAAGGTTAAACAACAAAACTGATCTGCCATGGAATTTACTCTCTCCAAAGGGGACCAAAAAACCCAAGTTCCTGTACAAGAAGTACGATCTCCAGAATAATCTCCACAGCCAAAAACTCCTGTGCAATAGGTTTTTTCCATGGCAACATCTTGCAGGTGGCTGAATTTCAGCAGTTATCTGGGCTGACATGTTCATTATTCTGCACTGGAAGAACAAAATTCTTATGCATTAAATGGTCTTCTATAGGAACATAAGTAATGTTCTGAAAAAATCAGAAAGGGAAAATTTAAGCAACTGTCTTTTTACCTGTGGTGAACTTAAAGGTGTGCGTTTTCCAAGGAACAGTGAATTTTTCATGGCAAGTAATTTATTCCAGTACTATTTTCCTCTCTTCATCTTTGGGAGCTGATTACAACCTCTCTTATTTATTCTTTATTCACGTGCTAGGTACATAACTTTACCCATTCGGTTTTGGTGTACAAGCCGTTTTGCCCATATATTTTGCAGAAATCTGAGATTTCTGATCAGTGTTGCAGGGATTCCTCTGAGAGCGGCGATGCTCTCTTTGATGCATCTTGACTGAATAGTGTTGTTGCTAAGTCAGCCAGCTGGAACTGTGGTAGGAAAAGTGGTGCCTATCTTTTTTAACCAGTGCACTCTGTCGACACCAGCATGCCTTCCAGCAACTGAGCTTGAACTACTCTCAGCATGGGTTCAAGCATTATAGATTTGCTTCCTGACTTTGTTTCTTATCATGCATTGAAGCCCTCTAAGTGATAGATGCTATTCCTGCCTTCTTGTATCCCTTTCACTTTGGGGGTTTTCAAAGGGAAGCAATCAACATAAAATAAAAAATTTGCCAAATAGCAGGCCAAAACAATAGAATATTATAAAAAAGTTCTCTGCAAAACAGTGCAAAGATGTTCTTTGCAAAGCAGGAGATTTTCCTGGCATGGAGTAATACTATTTGCACACACTGCCCATGCCCGTGCTGGAAAGGGAAAAGTGAGACCAGTAGGTGACTGAAGATTAAGCATCAGAGTGGAAAACAAATTCACATGAGGCTCAGACTTGCATAGGCACGAAGAAATGCATAAGCCTTTTTGGGGCTGGTGACTCACATGCGTGGAGCTTAATCTTCTGGGTGGGGATACAGAGGAACTACGTCACTTTCTTCCTCCCAATATAGTGCTAGTCTTTCTAGTCCCAAGTGATCCTGGAAACAAAAGAGCTGAGAAAGAAAGAGACCCCACCTTTTCCTTGGAATAAGAAAAAATAATATATTTTTCTTCTGTGTGTTTTCTCCTCTCCACCCGCTCCCCTCCGTGCTATCAGCATCAGCATTCATGCCTGTATCTCCTCTTTTGGGGAACTTGCTTTGTGCCAGGCTGTTCTGCTTAAAGGTTTCTTTAGCTTAACAGCCTGGCTCGTTAACAATTTTTAAGATTTGAGTCATACCGCTTGCTCAGTGGCATCTCTCTTCCCCTTGGCTTCCCTTCCCCCAGGCCTCGTTTAAAGGTTTCTCAATGTCAATCCACCGGATGTTTCCAATCCAGAGCACAGCACAGGCATTGTGTGAAGTACATACGTCAAACACTGAAGTTCAAGAGAGCTATGGTGTGTGCTGAATGGTTGGAGTTCAAGGGTTATTTGACAGGAAACATCTTGATGAAGGACCTCTCCTTTCTGCAGCCTGCTGTTTCGTGTCTGCTCTCGGGGATGAACAGCAATCCCAGCCCAGACAGGGCCCTTCTGTCCGACCACTGAACCAAGCTCCTCACTTCTTTCCAGTTGCTTTGGCTAGACAAGAAACAGCAGAGTTAATGGGCAGAAGGGGATATTAATTTGCATTTGAATACGGCCCAACACAGTTACTCAATGTTACTGCTGGGTAATGGGAAAATTAAGCTAAAAGGGAGTTAACATATGGAAAAGAAATGTAGCTGATGCTGAGAAGACAGACTGCAGTTGCAGTCAATTAGTGGCCACAGCTGTTTTGCGGGATGCCTTACTGCTTTCGGGGCAGGTAGCATTGCAAAAGTAAATATTCCCTTTTACACACATTGTTACACTGTGTGGAGTGGCTGGAGAAATAAAATCAACCAATGGGAAAAAAAAAAGCCGGGGGGGGAGTGATGTAGCTGCAATATTAAAAGTGCAGTGATGAAAAAGCCACAGAAGCAAAGGAATGCAAGGGGAGGTATCCTGCCTTCCTTAAAAAGCAATAAAACACATAGAAATATTTCCTTCCATTTGTGGTGGGCCACCGTTGTTTTCCTGGAGTGAGTCCGGCTAATCACAGCAATTCTGCCCGAGTCAGACAGAGCCCGGAGCCAGATCTTTTTACATGTTGCTATGTGTTATTGTAGCTGAGAGCAATACACAGTTACTGTCTCAGAGCTATTGCTTTCTTTTATTCCCCCTTTTTTCAGGGGATGGGTTTCCTTTCCTGGCCCAGGACCTGACCAGTGTGACCCTGTGAGCTACCTGTTGTTCCAGGGAAGTCAGGGGATGGATTGGGATTGGATGGGTTCGCACAAGGAGCTTGCTTCCAACCCTGGGATCTTTCAGTTCATTCAGCCCTGCTTTGGTCTGTAGCATTCACTGCTGTGATCTTGCTGTGGCATGGACACACTGCAGAGTAATGTGGAAAGCCACAATGTGCTCCCCTTATTTTCTTTAAATTCTTTTTTCTTTTTTTTTTAATAAGTGAAGAGATGTTGCTCTTGAATAAGCTTTAAACATATAAAACCACATGAACAGACATCCTCACCCCTTTTCTTGCAAGACAAACTCTAGTCAGAGTATTGCTGTTCCAAACTGGCTAAAATTTGCATCAATAAGCCAACCTTTCTTCATGGTACTAAGACCCTGCAGTGTTCAATATAGTGCTCACCTAAAACATTGAATTTTGCCACATGTGTTCCAGAAAAATAAAAAGCAATGGAGACTTTTGATTTTTTTTTTTTTTTCAAAGCAATGCCTAGGATTTAGTTACATATCTGCCAGCAGTACTGGTGTGCAGTTAAATACATTGCATGGCTTTGAACTTCTCAAGCGTGACTGTAAAACGATATTGTCTGTGCTTCTTATTGGTTATATCAGATGAGTCCCACTTCAGTCCTTTG
Source organism: Scopus umbretta (assembly GCA_013400535.1). Classification (NCBI taxonomy): domain Eukaryota; kingdom Metazoa; phylum Chordata; class Aves; order Pelecaniformes; family Scopidae; genus Scopus; species Scopus umbretta. The sequence goes on along the minus strand of VZTL01005957.1, from coordinate 31,124 downwards.
TTTGCTTTGCTGATCTCATTAGAAATAATTAAAGTTTTTATCTGGTTCACATTTAGCAGCTTTGTTTAGCTGGGGTTTTTTGTGTGTGTCTATTTTTTTTTTTTTAACAGATCATTTACTTCTGAAGCCTTTTCCACGCTGCCATTCACCCAGTGTTATTAATACCAAATTCTTTCTGAGGGTTCACTACCTCCCTCATAAATCATTACACTCCCTTTTAGCAAATTTAATAACAGGATCTGGTTTCAATCCTTCTTGCACAGAAAAGCTGCCTCAGCTTTTCATTCGGAGGAACTTGATGGAATGTGCCTGGTGCTCGGAGAAGCTCCCAGCCCTCCATGCAGTTCCTTGCTGGGGTCAGCTGTGCTGCCTGGGGCTGTGTGAGACAGAGACATTGGCCTTCCTTACCTTTGCTGCCAGAGAAAGAAGATGGCAGGGAGGAAGAAGAAAGTGGGGGGAAGCATTTTTCATCAGGCTAAGAAAGGGAGAAAGCGTTCAGATTCCAAGCTGAAAAATTCTGAAAATTCTGAAAATCTTGAAAATTTCTAAGGGGCTGGATTTTGAATAATTATGGTGCACACATTAAGACATGTTCATATACAAAGTCAGCACAGTCATTATGCTTTACATTGTCTGGACATTTGGCCCTGCCTGTATACACTCAGAGAGGAAGATATACCAATTGTCTCCATATGGACATGGAGCAGCAAAAGGACTCAGAGCAGTTCACATCTCGGTCACAAGCTGTAGGTATAAAGACATGTTACAGCAAGGTGAGGAGGAAGAAAAATTCAGCACTGAATCTACTCCTTAGTGAACATCTCTCCCATTTTAGGTACCCAGCCATCATTCATTGCAGGGGATCACCATTCATGCATTAGGGTAAGTGCAGGCGTACAGGCATTTACTAAGGCATAGCTGTAATATATCCACTCATTTGTTTACTGCACAATCATATTTTCAGGTAGACATTCCTCTAAAGCTAGCTGATACCTGAATACAAGCACGTACATAAGCTTTGGGCTTGTTCTAACACACGTGCTTTGATTTGACCCATTCAGTGCTTGGCCTTGACTTTAGCCAACCATCGCACAGAAGCCCATTGGGAGTTCATGAGGTCCCCAGTGCCATGCCAGCTGAAGACCTCACTTTCTTGGACCTGTTTTACCCTCTGTGAACTAGGGAATTGTATTTTCCCTATTTCTCCCCAAATGCAAACCCCAGGACCCCATTTTTCCCTCTCTCACCAAGCCTTACCTGGGCTAAAAAAGGCATGATATGATGCCAACATGCCAGTCCCATTTCTTGGGCTTTGTGACCACCTTTACAACACCCCCCAGCATGGCTTAGCAGTGGCGACAGTCTCCCTCTAGCAGTCTCAGCTTGGGCAGAAGCTTGATTCAAAATCCATTAAAGCCAGTCAAAGATCCTCTTTGGTTTCAAAGCACTTTGGATTTATGCTTCTTTCCCATCTAACAGGAGTCTCTTCCAAATTAGCTCCAAGGCACATCAGTTGGATGCTGTGCAAAGGGTTTTCTAGTGCCAGTTTGAGCTCTGTGGGTATTAAAGAGCACAACATTGTACTTGACTTTCAGTCAGTCACATTCTGCCAGCACTTGCATTTTGAAGCAGAGAAGGGGGAGAAAAGGGAGATAATCTCTCATCTAAGTGTATGAAATGTGCACCATTAGAACATAAGGACACCATAATGCTATCTTATTAAAACTATCATTGTAATGAAAATGGATTATTTACTTTGTAACCCATAATGCTTTCCCATAGTTTCTGGATATAATTTTCAATTTTCTTTGAACCAGATGCATCCCTGACCGCAGTTGTTCTTATAGCTCACAGATGTTGCCACTTTCAGACACCACAGCAGAAGGGAGCACCAGAAAGAGTGAGAGGGATGAAAACTGGCTTTTGAACTGGTCAGGATCACAGGCCTTGTATCCATGGGCATGACCAGAGTTCATCTGCATGTACATATGNAAGAAAATTAACTCTGAATTAAACCAGGACAACATGTTTGGCTTGCTAAGGACTTACTGACATCTCCATCCTGCACCACTACAGATGACATGGAGGAGCAGAAAGTGGGAAGCCCCTGACCTGGCAAGTTTTCCCATTGTACATCAGCATGATACAGCTGTTCTTTAAGGTCCAGTCATATCCAGGATTTAAGAGAGCTGTTGGGATTAGTAAGGAGGAATGACTTCATATATCACATTTAAAACTATGCCTCATGTTTTTGGTCTTTCTTAGAATCTGAAATACAGACATCTAGGAAGTCCACCTGGTCTGGTTGCATGAGAAACCAATGAATAACCTTCTGAAAGCTCAGCTTTTCTGTAGACAGCACTAAGACCTAATCACAAGCAAAGTCTTCTCATCCCCTGACATGTAGGCAGTTCTGCAATCACAGCCCAGGTGACACTGCTGTGCCAGCCAAACCAGAACCTCAGAGTCTCTTTCCTAAGTGCCCTAGAGAAGAACAAGATAATGGAGGAAGTGACAGGAGTTCAGGAAGGAAATTCACCTTTCAAGGCCTTCCTAAGAGCAGGGAAGCTGCATCTATATCTTTCCACGACTATCGTCTGAAGCAACAGGAGGCAAGACAAGGGCAAGTGTATGTGTTATGTTTCAATGCACGCACGTGTACGTATTTCACACGCAGTCCCCAGTGCAGCTGGCATTGTGGCATAGGTACAGTTAGCCAGAAGAGCTGTCACTCATCAGTAGCAAATGCCTGCCAGCAGGTAACATCTCTCTTTTACTACCAGGAGGGACAGGGAGACCACCACTATTATTCCCAGCTCTGGCCTGGGTATGAACTGCCTATCTCACTCTTTCTAGTACAGCTCATGCAACATTACTCAGACACTGTCAAGAGGTTTGATTCAAGCCTGCATGGATCCTGACAGCCGGATGAAGCACTGCATGAACTTGTTAGGTGGCAGAGCACAGAGCCGCAGCCTTGTACTGTCTCAAAGACTGGCTCACTCTGGAAGTGAGCACCTGCCACCTAGCTTTGTGTGCAAAGCCTGATTTGCCTATTTCATATTTCATCTGTGTTCAGTCATATCTGAATGTGATGTGAACTGCTGAGTACACAAATGCTAATGACGATCTGTACGGTTTCATCATCCAGTCACTGGCAGCCATAATGTTTAAGGGGCTTTGAGCTCCTCACCAGCACTGGCACTTTCCTGAGCTCAGTTCCCTGAAGTGACACGTGCACGTACAAGAACTGGGCAACAGAAAACTGTCTGAAGTCTTGTGGTTTAACCTCAGTAGGCAGCTCAGCCCCACACAGCAGCTCACTCAGTTCCATCCCAGTGGGATGGGGGACAGAGTCAGAACAGTAAAAGTGAGAAAACTCATGGGTTGAGATAAAGACAGTTTAATAGGTAAAGAAAAAGCTGCACAAACAAGCAAAGCAAAACAAAGAATTCATTCACTACTTCCCACTGGCAGGCAGGTGTTCAGCCATCTCCAGGAAACCAGGGCTTCATGATGCATAAGGGTTGCTTGGGAAGACAAACACCGTAACTCCAAACATCACTCCCTTTCTCCTTCTCCCCAACAGCTTTTATTGCTGAGCATGACACCATACGGTATGGGATATCCCTCTGGCCAGCTGGGGTCAGCTGTCCCAGCTGTGTCCCAACTTCTTGCACACCCCTAGCCTGCTCACTGGCAGGGAAGGGGGAGAAGCAGAAAAGGTCTTGACATGGTGTAAGCACTGCTCAGCAATAACTAAAACATCCCTATGTTATCAACACCATTTTGGTCACACGTCCGAAACATAGCACTATACTAGCTACTGTGAAGAAAATCAACTTTATCCCAGCCAAACCCAGTACATTTATGTATAAGAACTGGGCATCACAAACAGGCCAAGACTGAGGCAAAGGAGAGAGATTCAGTTTCACCAGGTTATTCCAGCTCCAAAGACGAAAAAGTGCATTGCAGAGGTGACACTATATTTTGCCCAAGGAAAGGTCAACACTCCACTGACCATTGTCAGCAGCCGTGCTGGGGCCCCAAGTCCCTGCTGTCCTGGTTAGCAAAGCCCCAACCATTCTGTTAGTATGGCAGTGAAAGCGGAGGTCAACTCAGAGCCAAATTCTGACTTTTCTTGTAAATTCAGGGGGAATCCAAAGTCACAAGAAATCTTTCAGATTAGGCTGAAAATATAATAAAAACTTGAATGGAATTGTGTTATTTAAAGGTTGGAGCAATTTATGAGACAAAAGAAGAATTGGGGGAAAAATTTATTCAGTGTCGATGACCCCAGCTGCTGCCTGCTCATAGCCACATGTCATTGGGTTTGTCCCTTACACCATCGCTTCACACTGCAGCTGTATCCAGGCTTGCACTAGCTCAGCAAAGCTTTGAGCACAACTGCTGCCCTTGCTGCTCTGACAGGTGATCCAGCATTTAGTCTTTCTGTAATCAAGATGACACCAGAAGTGGCCCGTGGGCCCTTCACAGCTTTGTGAAGCCCTTGCAAGCCACATGAATCTCAGCTCAGTGGTGTGGTTACAATCTCACTTGAGATCACAAGCCTGTCCCAGCTCTTACTGCACACAACTATGTATCTGAGCCCTGACAGGACTTAAAGGCAGGCTGTTGATAATAGGTGTCATGATACTGGCATGCCTTTTGTCTTTTTCCAGGTAGTAAAAGTAATTTTATTGGGTCCTCTCCTCTGTATGTCTCCATGCAATCTTTTGCACGGAGACAGGAAGGATGGGAAGCTTTCAAGGGGGTGCTCTTCCTCACTTTTTTTCACTCACAATGTGAAGAGGTCTACAAATTCTTCCTTGAGCACAGCCCTTGCACCTCAGCTCTTCCTGTGTTGCCTACTCTAAGGTAGTAGAAGCAAGCACTTAAAAAAAAAGGTGCACTCTTCTACCAGGAGTTGAGCCACCCCCTGCTCATGGTCTATTAGGTGTGTAACTGTGAGACTTGTTTTCCTGAAGAATTCAAGCCACTATTAAAAATAGAGGTCCTTTTAGACTATGTGGTGCCCACACTTTTGATGTGTGGAACGTCCTCATATGAACCCGGTGGCTATTCAAACCTGTAAAGGTTTTGTTCATTGTGTTTATCTGAGGGAGCTACAATGAGAGCCTGTCCCTGTATCCTGCCTGCACGGCTTGCAGCCCTTCCTGAGAGCTCATTAGGCAATTGAATTGCACATAGGACCTGACCAAAAGCCCACTGGAGCCAGTGAATGATTTTCTATTGATCCAAGCCCTTGAACTGCAGCAGTACAGGCAAAGCAAATTGTGCAAAATTTCTGCTTTCAACCCATCAGGACAATATTTGAATTTCCCTGCTTTGCTTCTTTTTTTTTTTGTTTTGTCTTTTTTGGACTTTGAACTATTTGGTTCAGTCAGATTTCCCCTCTGTAAATCTGCTTGCATTTCTAAATGCAGTTACTAGTAGGAGGAAACTGAGCAACAGGCAGAAATCAAGGCAAAACAGCAAGCAGACAGTAAATGGAGCTTTCTTTAACATGCCAAAAGCCAGGAGAGAGGGATTGAACCACAAGCTATTGTAAGAATAATGATAGTATTAAAAACAATAACAAGAAATCATAGTATATTATGGCTTTGCAATTAAATAGCATCCTTTATCTGATGAGCTCCTTGTGCTTTATGAACTTCAGTTAATTAAAACTTCCTCATGCACATGATATGCAGAAGGCAGTAATCTTCAGCAAGAGTTTCAAATGACTGCATTAGCTGGGAGTGCAAACCACACTGTCCTTCCCCAGGAAATGAGCACTTTGCTTTGGAAAAATCATGTTTGCTACATCTGCTCTGGAAAATCTCCTCCCCATTCAAACAGAAAAGTAGCCAAGGAAATGAAAGTTTAATTTACCTGAGTTTAGACAGGGCAGTTTAGGGCAAGAAAACCTGAATTTCTTAAATAGCAGCTGTTAAAGTCTGAACAAATCATAGCTGGAAAAGAAGGAAAAGCAAAGCTTACACGGATACTGCATTAACTGCATCATCATCTTGCTTTTCTGCCTCCTGTTTGCCTGCTCTTCCCCTTGCCTGGTTTGTTGAACCAGTGACAAGTTAGTTTTCAGCCTGGAAACAAACTTTCTTTAAAAAACGAATAAAAAGTGTGAGTGTCTCCTATACACAACTTACAACAGCAACACCAGCAATAGACTGGGAAATGAATGCTCCTTTAGGTGTATGCCAGCTGTCGGGCTTACACTAAACAATGTTCTTAATTAGTGGTAATGAGTTGGCAAACTCCTGAAAGTTCGTAACCAATTATTTTTTATAATTATGATCACTTACAGACAATAGCATATTACAAATGATGACTAACAAGGACAATGCAAATGTCAATTAGAAAATATGGCTCTAATCATCACAACTTGCCTTAAAGCACAAATCGCTGCAAGTGCAGTTTTTGTTCAAAGGGAGAAAAAGCTAGGGAAAGGCAGTGATGGGAAAATAAAGAGTTGAGCTACTCTGCTTCCCAGACTGGATGCTGAAAGGATGACACAGAAATTCATGAAAAAGTGCCACAAAACATCACACAAAGATACTGTCCCCATGGTGCTGCACTTGGTGCCCGGAAACCACCTGCACTTTCAGAGCAGCCCCGTACTGGGGGACGCAAGTGAGTGGTCTGTGCGTCCACGGTACCGCTTGCAAGGCACCCACAGCGACATCCAGCTGCCTTGATGAGGGTGACTAGTGCCATTTCACACAACTCGGGATATTCCACTTAAATTTCAGCTGGCTATTTCAGACTTATTCAACTGTCCTACATACTCACACAAGATTGGCAGATATGACATAGGACGCGTGGAAAAACTGTGCCCTCCTGGAGGGGCAGCCGGAAGGCAAGTGGGTTGTGTGAGGAAGCAAAACTACATTAGACGCCTGTGTTTAGACATCTGAACCAAGCAAGGAGAGATTCCAGGTCCTCTCAACCTTGTGCTGGCCTTGCAATAACACATCTTGACTGGCTTAGTGTAGGCCTTTCCCTCCAGACATTCTCTGAAAGTTGCCAGACATGGAGGTGTAAGGCAAGAACAGAGCTCTGAGCTGAAAAGCATGTTGTGTATTCAGGCAGTGCCATGTTGCAGCTGCCTGGTGACTGTCTTCCTAGGACGAAGAAAGAACTGCACTGGCATTTGGAATAAAATGGCTTTCTCTGGGAGGGTGTACACTACAGATCAGGAAGCAAATGAGCACGTTCAAGGGAGCTTGTGACACAGAGCAGGTCTCTCAAGAAGTAGCACCTTTGGGCTTGCAAAACTTGAGCTTCTGTGTGAATGGTGACAATGAAGGCAGGAGAAGGTCTCAGGTCTCAGGAGTAAATGCAGCGATAAAAATCCTTTTGAGGTCACTCTTCAAATTCTCTTATACTGTTGGCATTATTGAAGATTGAAATTTTTTAGATCATTTTTCTGGGGTTCATTTGGGGATATATATATATTTTTTTGCCCCTACCTTGAAGGACACAGTAGAAAACTATCCCCCTGGAACACAAAGTAAGCATTATCCAAAAAATGTTAAATAGAAGAGATCAACCTGCAAAGCAAAGGAAGGAGATGTCTCCCATTCATCATGGTGACACTGCTGAAGGCCAGGAGATGAAGGTTTGATTTCGTCTACTCTGACAGCACTCATTCAGCCAGCGAATCTCTGTCACATTGCACGAAGCTCTGAAAGGTAACTGGCAGCATATACATGACTTATAGATACACAGACACAAGTAAACACGGAGAAAAAAAAATATCAGCATAATCTGGAAAGCAAGGGACAGGGAGGGATGTGAATTATTCTCCCCTTAGAATATGGGTGCTCGAAACTGTCACTTGTGCTGCATCAACCCACTCAGAAAGACGAGTTTGTGCTCAGCATACAAATCTTGCCTTGTATATCATATCTTGGTAGGTTCAAAGTGGATTTTACCAGGGACTAGGGCTGTCATAGTTCTCCCAGTGTGTGTGTGTGTAGGGTTATAGGGCAGGACCCAGGCCATTTGGCAGACAGACATCCTGTCTCTTGGCCCTAAGTTGAGTGTTTTCTTCCCTCCCATCCATACCTAAGCAGCACTTTAAACATTTACAACTACGAAGGATTAAAATTGGTATTCTGCACCCTCAAAAAAGTTCAAGTCTTCCAAAAATATCACAAGATAAAAGAAAAGTTACTTTTCTTGGTACCTCTACCTTTCTTACTTTTTACCATATGACTGAATACCTCCAAGTCATTGACCCCAGCATAATGTAGTTTTAAATGCATTAGCTTAGGTACTATTAGCAGTCTGGCTGCAACAGTTTGGATTTGGCACCAGCAGAAAACCCCATTTGAAAAGATTGGCAAATTAGGTCAGGCCCTGTGAGGTCTGTGCTGGCAAACCCTGATTTCTGCCACACCAACCTGAACAGTTGGAAAACATCTCTAATTGCAGTTGACTTGAAGTCACCATCAGGCTGACAGGGTGAGTGTACAGCTTCAAGCTGAAAAGTCATTCTTTAGCTTATATGAAAATATATTTAACTGATGGGTAACCCCTCTCCAGATGTCCCACAGGAAGCAGTGGATATATTACTGTGTTTAGTGACAACAAAATCTCTGCGAAGAGCAGATATTTTATATTACACAGAGACTGAGATGGTTGGAGGTTCAGCACTGCCCACCTAGCTGTCTGCTTTGGTTGCAGATCAGTGCTTAAATTCTGCTCACTGGCAACTCACAGTCGTGCAATGAGAGTGGAGGATTAATCAGTCATGAGCTCCTTGTCTGAGGCATCTTTGCATGCTCTCCTCCTGTGCCTGGATATATTAACCATGGTTACAGACCATGTTTGCATTGGAGAGCTACTTGCACAGATACCCAAGCTCACCACACCCAAGCTGATACTGGAGAAGGACACTTTATAACCACTTCAGCAGATCTCTACCCAAACAAATCAGATTGTTGAGAAGCGGCTGGTTATGAGCCCAAGAACAGCTTGGAGATTACATCACTTTCCACATCACAGATAGACCCTCATGGTGCTACATGGCACTGTGTGGATGTCCCAGCCCTCTTGGTGTTGTCTCAGAGCTCTTCCCACTGGGCTTTTTTGTGCTGCTTCATGTAAAAAGTAGGGTATGATACCCAGGGAGCCTAACAGAATCACAGAATCATAGAACCACTTAGGTTGGAAAAGACCTTTAAGGTCATTGAGTCCAACCATAAACTAACTTGCAGGAAACTACAAAGTCGGGGGGGACATGTTGGTCCAGAAAGAGCTTTGCACAGTGGCTGCTCACACCTAGACCAGGCTGGAGGATCTCACAGCTCAAGGACTGCTACACTTCTCTGATGCTGACATACAGCTAGTTTTTTGTGCATGAATTTAGGTTGGTAGTTGGCACGTGTATTCGAACTACTTTTTTGACTAGCAACAGAAAACTATCAGATTTAAGTAGCGTTTTACAATGACATACCTGTGTTTTCCAAAATCTGCAGAACAACATGTAAAATATCCCTAAAGCAAAGAGACATTGTCATGAAGTTGTCCCATTTTCACACTAGCCAGTGGCTAGCCAGTGTAGCTGGCTCTGTAGCTAATACCTTCCATATGGGAATATAAAGATAAGTAGTTTGAATCATGCCTTTTAAGGCATTTAGCTAGCTGCAACATCCCCCCCAGCCTGCACAGTACCCAAAGCTGGGCAGGGACTGAAGCACACATTTTGGCTCTATGCATTTGCTACAGGCTGAGAGTGAAGGAATTAAACAGCTACTAATATCCTGGCTGCAAAGATTTATCTGAGAACAGTTCCTTCCCCTAGAGTGTCCCTGCAGCTCTACTGCATTTGTTGTCATTGCCTAAATGTAACTGAGGGTGGGAGTAGGACCTCCAAACCCTTTTTTCAGTTTTTCACTTTTTTTTTTTTTAAGCTTCTGCTGCCAAAAACCATGATGCACTGATGAAAGACAAAATGAGCAGCTCTGAAATGCAGTTTAAATTGGTTAGGAGCCAAAAAGACAAGGAAAAATAGGGTGAAAAAACTTGAATATGCCTGGAAGAAATGGACATCTTTTTCAGAATTGCACTTAGTAATTCTATTATTATTGTAACAGAATGCAATGTCATAACATGGACATTTCTGTTATTCATATACAGCTTCATAAAAGTGACAGAAAGTACAGTTTGTGGTACCTCTTAAACAAATAAGAAGTTTAACTGCTTCAATAGCTTTAAGAAATTCAAGATAAAGCTAAAGCCCCATGCTTTATATTAACAAATTACTAGCTCCTAAAGCAGGCCTGCATAGCCTGTTATACAACTAGTGACAAATACGGTGCCTGTGACATATTTAGTGCATGGAAAATAGAACTGGTCTGTATGATGTATGATGACTGGGTAATGATCGTAAGTAACGGTTTGTTTGTACATCTGAACAAAGCAAAGAAAGCAATTAGCCCTTCCCATAAGCCTTCCATCACTGAGGGGCTGTCATGATTCTTCAGCTTGCTTGAGATAAAGGAATGGAGAGGAGAAAAGGAGTCGCTGGAAACAAAGACAGAGAAAGGCGGAAAGGAAGGAGAGCAGAGCAGGTCATTCCCAACACCCAGGCTGGATGACTTGGGTGCTATATTCTGTCCCCTGCTTTTTCTGTTTCAGTGGCTGATGCTTTTTCACATGCAGGTTCATCAGTGCCTCAGTGCTTCTCCACTTCCCTGGCTCTTTGGCAATCAGCATGTCTGATCCACGTGTCTCACCCTAGACAATCTCATTCCTGCCCTTCTTTCTCCTTACTGGCCCTTACTCATGCCCCAGGTCATAGATAATTCTGTGGAAAATGCAGCTCAATGCTAAGGAGCTACCTATTTCTTCCTCTCCCCTCCCTCCCCCGGGGAAAAAAAAAAAATAAATAAAATAAAATAAAATGAAAAAAGAAAAGAAAAAAAATGTTGAATTATTAGAGAAGAAATAGGGAAAAAAGCAAAGAATATCTTATGGTAAAACACAGATCCACTGTGCACGGTTGAGTAGAGACTGTGCAAAACTTTGCTAGCAAGTGGAAAATGTTCAAGGGGAAGGAAAATGTGATTTGAGGAAATGGACAGCAACTAAGGAGATTAGTGCTCATCAAGCTGCAAGTATAGAAGAAACAGTTAAGGGGGAACTGTGAGAGAGCTATAAAGTCATGAGTCCCAGTGAGTTGGTGGCGGGAGAAAAATTATTCCCAGTCTCCACCAGTTGATAGCTAGGGGCTTTCAAATAAACCAGCTGGCAGATCCAGACAAAAGCAAATCAAAACAAGATGTTTGTTCAGTGGAACTCCCCACTCCTGCCATCTCCCCATCTACATTTACTTTTTAATTCTCCTCCACAGTCCAGACAAAACTATTTTCTCTTTCAACTCCTTTCCCCTGCACACCTCAGAAATCCTTTCCACAATATCTTCCTTGTGCACATCCATTTGAGTTCCCAATATCATCACTGTAGCTGGCTGGGTTCGGTACCTCCTTTTACTCTTCTACTAATTTGCACTAGCCTGTAAGGCAGTATCCTAGAAACATCTCCCTTTCATCCCGAAAGCCACGTACACTTTTTTACAACAGCTAGAATCCACGAGTTGTATAATTCCCTATACATTATAAACGCAGAAGATACTGACCTGCAGGTAGCAGCTGACACAAGATTCATACCAGATTTTCCCTTCTGCTCAGCTGGGGAGGAAAGTTGTAAACTGGTCGACTGTGAATTTACTTCTGAATTGAGCTTCTCTGCAGATCAGGAGGTGTCAGACTGGGATTCAGGTGTTTTGAGAATGTTATCTGTCATCATGATCTGTCGTCTCTGAGTATATCAGTAACTTTCTCAGGGTCACTGGGACATCATCACAGCCAGTAAATTCTGCAAAAGCGCTCATCTCTCTTGGGTGCAAAAAGGGACAGCACTGCAGAAACTCCAAAGGCAGCTTCTCCTCCTGGAAGTGAAGAGGAGAGGGCGCAGACGGAAAGACTGGCATGAGAATGTACTAGAGGCATTTGCAGATCTTCACACTCTTGTTACTCAAAACAGCATGAAAAACAACCTCTTATAATCTTTAGTAAAGAGCAAGCTGGCTGAGGACTTCACAGGGAAATGAAAAATGTTGAAGGATATCATGGAAATGAAGGACACCTTTGACCTCAGGTCAAACAGAAGAGAGGGAGAATGAGCTTCAGATAAGAAAGCTGCAGGTAGGAGGGAGTGTAGAATATGAGGGGAAACACAGGGCCAGGGTAGAAACAAACAGCAAAAATACACTCTTTGTTCTTGAGGTTTAAATCTGAATAGCTGGTTGAACTTTTGTGTGAAGGAGGCTGTGTGTGGTTTAGGTTTGAAGGGGCTTTATTGTGGTTTTGTTTGCTTCAAGGAATAAAGTAACTTCTGTAAAGTGGTAGGTGAAAGGCCTTTTCTTTTTTGGAGTGTATCTGATGCTTATTTGAAGGAAAGGGGAATTCCTTGGACTGACACACAATAAACAACATGTTACATAAAGCTGCTGTAGATTACAACAATTCAGCATAATTTCACTGGAGAAATGACCACTCAGCTCCTTCAGATGCTTTAACATCTGTGCATAGGGTGGTTTAAAATCTAAAGCATGTTACCTTTTGTCAGTCAAAACATTTTCATTTCTGCAACACTCAGTTCTCAGATCATCCCACTTGCCACCCAATGAATTTTCCTGCCCTTTTGGCAGCATGATATCTACTAAATTTTATTTAAAGGAATAGGAAGACTGAAAAAGATTTCATGATAAGAAACCATGACTCATCAGTTTGACTCTCTGATTTTCCTCCCTCGTATAATGAAAGAATCAGTTATTACAAAATCTACCTGCAAGAACTGTAGATTCTTTGCCAAAACTTGACATCTTGTTGGGTTGTTGTAGGGTCAACAGCCAGAGATGGCATGCACGCAGGCCCTTGATGACGCAGTTGGCTTGGGTCAGGGATGGACTTGGCAGCTGCCATGGTTAGGAATGAGCTTGTTAAGAGATGATGATTCCTTTCCCACAGAGGGCTGGGGAGGAACAGGGAGTTCCCCTCTCACACAGATACCAGGTACTGCTGAAAGGAACGTTGTCTGCGTATCACTTCTGAGAAAGCTTCTACTGCCTTCCCCAGAGCTTATGCTAACATCTTTAACCTCTAATTTGAGAAAGAAAACACAATCCACCCGTTGCCCTTGCCAGCTATGCTTGCCACAACTGGGTCCTTGGTGACCCTCACCTCGCTCAAAGAACTAACTAGCTCAGTGCAGAAATTACTGGGCAAAAATGTCTCCTAATCGGTTTTGCAACAGTGCAGTCAGGTAACTCTAATGGTCCCTTCCGGCCTTTGTGTTTGTGATTCTTTGAACATGTAGCCCTGCGGTCATGGGCAAACAGGTCTGACAGAGACAGGGTTAGAAACCAGGAGATCCTGCATTCCATTTAGTTCACAGACCACTAGGTCAACCCTTTCTCGCTGTCTACTTACATAATGGTAGAACCATATTTAATCCAATTTTCAGATTGGAAAGAGACAGTCATGCTGGAGTCTTTCACCAGTTTATTTATCCTTTTAGCTTTTTCCAGCTTTTTATGCTCAAGCCTATTAAGTGACTCTAGTGAACCAAAGCCCAGTGAAGCTAAGATCCTTGTCTCAGAAAACTAAGTATTTCTCTTGCTCCTTTTTCCCTTTGCAACAGCAATTAAAGGAAAAAATGTCCCCTTATTACAGCCCATCACCTGCTGAATCATCAGTTGATATCCTGCCTGTGCATGGGAGGCTTTTTAAAAATACTAGACTCATTATTCCCTGACCTAGTGATTTATATTGTGATCCTTTGCGGGAAGAAAATGCACTAAGTTTGCAAAGTGGAGGACTGAAATCAAGAGCGCATTGTATGTAATAGAGTGAGCAAATGGTACCCTAGATGATAGGAAACAGCAGGCAGGAGGAGAGGAAATATCAGGGCTGTGTGAAATATGCCAATTTAAGTTCTCATGATTTTGACAGATCAAAAACCATGAGGTTTTATTTGAGGTAGGTTTGCTTTCTCAGAGGGGTCTCACTGAAGCCATAGCATCAGGCAGAGCCCAGCACTGCTGAAGAGAGAAGAGAAATGCTTGGTGAACTTGCCAGCTGCATGTACGTACTGGTGAGACTTACGAAGCACTTTCAGCAAGTCCTAAGATGCTCTTCTTATTTGCACTTGGATATTTCCTGGTGCTGACTACCTTCCAATTATTCTTTCTTCCAAAAGCTTCAGATGACAAGCAGCAGTCTCACTCATCCATCTGGAGGCACCTGCTTCAGATTGACCATTCCTTCAAGCATGGCCTTTCTATCTACTCCACATTCAGGAATACAGGTTTTGGCAATCCTCCTCCAGGCTTTGCCAATTGGTGGGTACCACTGAAGATCAGAGACAGGCTGCCTTTGAGGAAAACAGAAATAGTCCAGCACTAACCTCAGGGTTTCTGCTTGGCTTAATATGAAGTCTTTGAAAATCAACTTCTTTTCTTTAAAACCCTTCTTCAAGATGTTCAGAGGGTGTGGACCTGGTATGTGCTTTGCAAACTGGGAACTCTTCCAGATTCTCATGGTGTATGGGTAAGTACCCAAAATGCCTGGATGCTCTTTATACACTCCGCATCTGCCAAAAGGGTCTTCACAGAAGCAATTTCCCCCTTCATAGCAGCAGGCTGGCTTCAGTCACTGTCAGTATTGGAAAAGGAGAGTTCTGAGTGCCTACCAATGCCAATCTCTACTGCATTTCATGCAAGCCAGGGCTGATGTGACTTCAAAGACCGAAAAATGCCCTGAGGTGTAATGCATTTATCAGGTGTTTCATTGGATAAGTCTCTTCTCTCTCCACTCTTTGGAGTTTTCCTGGCATGAGATAATAATAGAACAAACCCCATCCTGCCTATGCATGTTCAGGTAAGATCAGCTGAATTAATTTCTCTTTATTAAGACGCTTTTTACTTTGCCAATTGCCTCTGGATTTTTACATCCTGCAAGCCCCAACTGCCATGTATAGTGTAGTTCTGAGCATACAAAGAAATATCAGCTGAAGTCTGTTGCCAAAAATAGGTAGGAAACCTCTGTGAAAATTCATCTCATATTTTTCCACACCACTTTCTTCAACCTTACTGCTGGTAAATCTTCAGGGAAATATTTGTCTTCATTTTCAGCTTCTTTCAAAGGAAAGTTTTGGCTGTTTCCACTTTTATTCTTCCTTCGTTAATCTTATGGTAAGTAAAACAGCAAAGTTCAAGCTCAGTCTGAGACCAATCCAGAGAAGCACTTAACAGTGTGAAATGTCCTACTGACTTCCAGAGGGACTGTTTGAATGTTTCAGCTTGCACTCATGCTTAAGTGCTTTGCTGCTGGGGAACTTCTGATCTCTTGATCTGAAAATGTGACCTCAGGATTGTACCCCAGGTGGGTGCCAATTTGGGTCCTGGGGAGGCAAGAGAAAGGAAAGTGGTCCATCATCTCAGTGTGGTTATTGGCACTCCAGACACCAACAGAGGGGCTCTGAGAGGTGACCGCTGTGAATGCATCCATGACACCAGGAGATGTGACTGCCTTGGCTCTGTTCTGTGCCCCTCTCCTGGGCACTGCATCAGAGAGAGCAGAGCAACTGTTCAGCTGCCCCACTGCAAAGTCTAGAATATCTTTACAAAGCCAGTGTCGCCAGAGGATTAAGATGATACGCCACGTTTCAAGGTACAGCGGATGAGGTACAGACACACAGCCTCTTTCCCTAAACTTTCTACGCAGAAGAGCAGAGAGGACACCAAATCCAGACACAGCACAAAGCTCTGCAGCTGTTTGTCAGCACAGCGAGTTGGAAAGCAGTGGCCAGAGGCTGCCCCACAGACCTGCCTGGGATCTCTGTGATTTGGGAGCTGCCGTGCATTTTTGTTATATAACCAAAGATTTTTATGCAACTGCTCCTCCAGCACTGCCCTGCTACATCCGATTATTATGGAGGATGAAAAACATTGTTATTTTTAACAGCTGGAGCAAGGATCAATGGGCTTAAAAGGATATTCAGAAGCAGCTGCTTCCATGATGCTTTAAAGTCAGTGGTAGCCACTGCAAAAGCTGTTTGCCTCTGTTTTGGAGACGGCTTTTCCATGGCATTTCTGTTGTCTTGCAGTTATAAATAGAGAGGCTGGTTCCTTTTTCCATAAGTGTTGTAAACTACTGTTGCCATTCACCCAGATAATGGAACAACAGCTTTCAAAGACATTCCTTTCCATCACATTGGGAAAAATAAAACAGTACTAGTGCTTCTGGAAGGAGATAACTGAATCCATAACCTATTTGACACGTAGAACAGCTATCCCTAAGCACACGTTGGCAACAGCAGTTCATACATCGTTCAGTATTAACATCATTTATCCAACACCCATTTAATACTTGAATTCCAAGGGTTAGTAGTACTGTTATGTTAGAGGAAGTAAGAGAGTGAGATCCTTCCAACAGTGGCATTCCTAATGTTCACTTCTGTGCTTAGACAATGCTGAGCATACGGTAAGCCATTACAGTACATAGCTTGAGAAGAAAGGGTCTGGGTATCTGAGGAAAGATAAAAGGGGGGAAAAAAGTAATGGTTTGTTCCTCTCACCCCCAAACAATAGCAGGATTTTCGTCATAGGTTAGTCACTCAACGTCCTGTGTTCCTTCCAAAAAATGAAACTGTCATGTTAACTTTCATTCTTGAATTCTTGATCTGATCCAGATGCACAAAACTCAGACGTAGACCTTGACCTCTCTGAAGTTTTAGGAGCTGGTTTGTTTCACTCCAAAGGCAGGTATAGGTTCTGGCTGAGGTCTCCCATGCCTCGGAGCTCCACAGTGTAGAGGTGGAGTGGGCTCTCTCTCTTTTCTGGCATTAGATCAGCAGGAACAAGGCAGGAAGGACCTTATTTTTGTCAGTCAGTTAGTCATTTCAAGTCTTGTAAGTCTCAGACTCTTCAAATGTATTAAACAGCTTATTTATATCCTTACATGCCTGAATTCCACAGGTTTTCTGTACCTTCTCAGACCAGCAGTGGCTGTCTGATAAATACGGGATAGTCAGAGTGTGTTGTGGGTCTTTCTGGTTCACTGAGCATCTGGAAGCATTTCCAGTTGCATTTCTGTTAAAGGTGGAATTCCTCTTATGCAACTTGCACCAACCAAAAGTTGACTGACTGGAGTAAGCCAGGTCTAACTTTCCTTATTGTCAGTGACAAGGAAACATACTTTTCATCAGAGGGTGATTTCTTCTACCACAAACATCTATTTTGGGATGGGGCAGCTAACTAAGCATGTGATTTATTGTAGTGACCATATCCAGTTGACAAAGACTAGGTACAAATTTAATTCTAGATAGAAGAAGACAATTAAAATAAACCTCACCTGGAAATTCAAAACAAACTCTCAATGGTTTTAAACAAGTAGAAAAATGCATAAAAATAATATTTTGTCCTTGTCTGCATGTTATATTAGACTGAAAATCAGTGCACCAGGAAAGCTGAAAGATTATCAGGAAGCAAAGCCTGAGTCTGTAGCAGTCACTGTAACTTGACATTACAATTTAATCGCACACATCTGTGTTAGGGTATACAGCATTGTAATAGGAAGACTAAGATTGGTGTGAACGGAGAACGCATGGGGACAGATGGGTGTGAAGGCACCAGCAGCAGCATACAGCAGGGACAGGGCTCTCATAATGGACTGTGTTAAGGGCATACAGATTAGCAGGTCATTAAGACCCCAGTACATCTACCTGTGGCTTCACAAGACACGCACACCTGGAGATGAAGAATGGTGGTGAGCTGATCGTTCACACAGGTGGAACAGGATGGAGATGCTGGTCACTGCCAGAGCCAAAAGAGTACACAAATGCATATTGGAAACCTACACATCCTGAGACTAACTCAGGAGACGCAAGAAAACCTTGACAGTTGGTGTTACTTGTCATCCACGTCACTGCAACAGATTCTGGATCTAGTAAATCAACACAAGGGTTGTGATGCCTGGCTGGTGTCTGGTGTCTGGTTACCACAAACATGCTGCTGCTCATGAGTGTGAGACTGAGAGCATGAATCCGTGAAAATGTTTTTTCTTTCAGTTTGTATTTTAAGGAAAATCACCTTTCCCCTTTGTAAGGTGATGGATGTTGCCATGACTGTATGTGGTATGGATATTTCCTGCACTGTTGATAAAACATCATGACAGTGTTCATGTATATGTAGACTGCATGCAAGCTGTCAGTTTAGAGCAGGAGATATTTCTTCTTAAAGGAAGCAGAGAGTTTGCCCTGTTCCTGTGAACTAAGGGATATCAGTTGAAGAGAATTGCTGTTGAAAGAAGTATTTCTTTCTCCCCATATTCTTTAAGGGGAGGGTGAGGGGGCTGGGGAAAGAGAAAAAAAAAGGGGGGGGGGTTAGAGGGCTATTTGTCCTAGCTCAGAAATAAAGATACAATGCCTGGAAATGACTGATGCAAGCTATTTCAGCAGAGTTAGATGATGATGAAATTGAAGTTAATTCAATCTTGTAATCACAGATAGCTATTGTTTCAGGAACAGTATCATCTAAAAGATCTGGTCCATATCATCTTGATGTTTACAAATAAACACTGAAGTGGAATTTAAACTCTGGCAAAAATGAAATTAGAAGCAGAGTCACCTTCTGTGGTGCAGTGAATACATTGCAAATGAACACATCATCAGCAAATAGTTTGTCCTTTGGTAGTTTTGCACAAAAAAAGTAGTTGTAAAATAACACCAAGCTTTATTAGTAGGTTTCAGATTCTTTCACTGTACAATATAATCTTCCTCAAATTGCAAAAAACTTGGAGTCATATACTGAAAACAGTAAAATTATCTATAAAATACTGAAATTTCATGCAGAAATTGCCAACATATGTTTTTAATCCAAATGTTACACCCCATCATACTGCTGTTTGCCTTGCCTTATATAGAGATGATACTATCAAAAGTGCCAGTATTTGGAATAATTTTTTTTATTCAGCTGGCATCCTCTGCCCTTTCCTCTAACCTGCAAATATATTTACTTGGAAAAAAAGGCATAAGGTTAGATCCTGATGCATAATATTTTCATGGTTTCAAAAGAGTAACACCAGTTAATACCTGCTGAAGAGTCCTCCTAGTGTAGGCTCTGTTTGATGCAAAGCTTCCATGTCTCTAACATCTTTCACAATCAAAACAGAAAGAAATCTCAAAAAAAAAAAAAAAAGGTTTCTGTACCTTTGGTCAGGTCCCAGACAGCTGGAACCAGAGTGAGTGATAGATACACCGTGAGGCACCTTGCTGCTATCCTTCATGACTTCTGTGGCCATGCAAGAATCATAATTTCTGAAGGATTTATTGTGGTGGGAATGCCCTCACTGTGCACGGAGAGTAATCAGTCTCACCTTTCACATGAGACTTGCTTTTGTAACTGCACCTCCTCCTTCTATTTATAGTGTTAATCTAAAGAAAAAAAATTCAGATGCTGTCATCCTCAAGTTCATCTTCTTTTTCCCCCATTGTCCTTCAAAATGACAAACTCCAGTTGAATTGATTTCACACATGTCTGTGAGATTTCCTGGAAGGCTTAGAGTAATTGGGCAACATTTTGGCTCAGCTTCCTCTGTGTTGCTCCCGGGGTGCAAAGCAGGCAGAAAGCTGGCTTACTTAAGTGGACAGAGATCCTCTAAATAGAAGATGATTGCCAAGCTATAAGTGGCATAATTTTTCTTGACTAAAAACAGTCACTTCTGCCTGAGTTGGTTATTCTGAACTGCCTAGTGGAGATCCACCTACTATTCTATAGATAATTTAAGGTACAATTCTTTTTATTCTAAAGCTGATAGCCAAAACAAGCAAGAGGAATTAATACCCTAAAAGTACTTGTTTCTCCACACTGACTATAAAGAGAGCCAAAGTTGACCAGCTCAGATGGACATATATACAGTGGAGATATCTTAAGGCAGGTGAGATAAATGCCAGCTATGGAGTTATAGATTAGTGAACACCCATTCATGGTTTGTGTTGGCAGTGGAAGTCATGAGGAAGAGATCAGCACTGAATTCCCCTGGGCACTGTACAAATGACAAAGAGAGTGTCAACATTTAACCCCAGCCAGCAGCTAAGCACCACTCAGTCACTCACTCACTCCGTCTGAGTGGGATGGGGGAGAAAATCAGAAGGGGAAAAGTGAGAAAATTCATGGGTTGCGGTAAAGACAGTTTAACAGGTAAAGCAAAAGCCGCACATGCAGGCAGAGGAAAACAAAAGATCCATTCACTACTTCCCATCGGCAGGCAGGTGTTCAGCCATCTCCAGGAAGGCAGGGCTCCATCACACGTAACCATTGCTTGGGTAGACAATTGCCACCACTCCAAACGTCCCCCTCTTCCTTCTTCTTCCCTCAGCTTGATATGCTGAGCATGATGCCATATGGTGTGGAATATCTCTTTGGTCAGTTGGGGGCAGCTGTCCCAGCTGTGTCCCCTCCCAACTCCGTGTGCACCCCCAGCCTGCTCGCTGGTGGGGTGGGGGGAGGAGCAGAAGAGGCCTTGGCTCTGCAATAAGGTTCAGCAATAACAAAAACGTCTCTGTATTATCAACACTGTTTCCAGCACAAATCCAACACATAGCCCCGTACTAGCTTCTAGGAAGAAAATTAATTCTGTCCCAGCCAAAACCAGCACAGAAACTGCTTGCTTCAAAGCCATCTGTCTTATCTAAGGCAGAGAAAGAAAGGAAGAAGAAACAAAGACATGGAGAGCTAAAACAGCCCAACAGTTTGTGGGCTGATCTATCAATGAACTGACTGTAGAATATGATCTGTAGATTTCTAAGCATGTTTAATTTACATGTTTGCTTCACAGTGATGTGCTTGATGTTGTTGTCTTAAACTTTATGGAGTGCCAAGTGTTTTAGACTGATACAATAAAAAGTAATTTAAAAATAAACAGATTTTGCATACTGCAGCTGGTTACCCTGATGCTGCATCCTGGAAAAGCTGTGAAGAAGCACAGAAAGAACGGTCATCCCTAGCATGAATTTTAAATGAGAAAGCTCCCATACACCTATTTTTCATTTCGTATTACACCCAAATCTGAAATACAATGCATGTGAAAGTCACAGAACAGCATACAAAATATCAGGACTACAGTTTGGTGACATGAACATAATTTATTTTTATTCTTCTAGACAGTGAAGCCTAAGGACATGACTAGTCATAAAATATGACTTTCCAAAAGAAGAAACCTAAGTGTACAACTGCTTGGATTTGTTGTGTAAAGTGCTTACAGAACACAATGTTTTAAGAATGTTTCCATATAAAGAAGGTCAAGGTCAATGTCAGCAGATGTTAATGTCTTCTTCTCGAAAATGATCAGTTAGACATCCCAAATGGCAAAGACCCTGAAAGCAAGAACTGCAAGAACAAGCAGTTGTCAGTGAGTGTTACTTCACTAAAGACAGAAATACTGATGAGATGCAAAAGTGGTTTGCCCTTTCTTGTGGAGCTGTATCCTATATTCGAAGTAGCCTGATATTATTTTCAAGATTTATTTTGGGGTTTTGTGGGGGCTGGAAACTCATTGGGACTGCTGAGACTCGCCACCATGAGCAATCGACTGCAGATAGTGCTTTGGAAAACTGGAAGACACGTGGGTCAATAGCAACATAAGCATCTTCTAAAGCCTGACAGCAAGTTGCCTGGTCTCCATTTGTTCTGATATCCTGCATTGACATAGATTATATCTGTCCCAAAAGGATTTAGCTGCATAGGTGCTATTGGTTTCAGGGAATTACATACTCAAATGTCTTTGAGGATCTGGACTGTTCTTCACATTTAGCGATTTCTAAATGAGATCTTGTATTCATGACATTCGAATTGCATTAGCATTCACACAAGTAACATCTTGTCTATAGCGTTATGCGGGAAGATTTTAAAGACTGCCATCAAATGTTTTCAGTGCAGATCGGCTGCAGGCCTGGTTAAGTCAAGTGGTGTAAATGACACCTGTTGGTTGGGTTAAATCAGAAGAGTAAATATAGTCACTATTTGCGTGGGATGAGCGAGAGCATCAAGGTGCCAGCCCATGGCACTGGTGGGCTGCTCGAAACAGCAAAATCCAAGATAAGGGTGCCAGAGGTACTCCAAGGGGCCGACCTTGGCACCTGCTGGCTTTGGCTGTCTGAGTACACAGAAGAGGGAGCAAAGGACTGTCACAAAACTAACAGCTAGCGTAACATGGAGTGGAGATGCTGTCCTGGGGTGGGGGAGAGCGAGTTGAGACACTGAGCTGTTCCTGGGCATCAAGTTCACTAGGAAACTAGGCTTTGGTTTCTGAAACAAGAAAACTGTCTCTCTCTACTGGCTCCTGCTGTGTTCAGGATACCAGCATGATGCTGGTATATTTACACTGTCTCTTTAGGCTCTATGCTTAACCAGCAAATAGAGGAAGTTTCCTCCAGGGCAAATTTCAGAACACGAATTTAATAGAGCTGCTCTGGTGACTTGCCTCAGTCTTTAATCTGGGAAAAACCTCAGGCTACTATTTTCAGGCTCCCACTGATTCCAGCTTAACACAGATCTGTTTCCTACATCATGAAAGCTGAAGTGATATTTCTCTGTCTCAGAACAGTATCTACTTTATTAATTTTTTGGAGGTGCAGGTACTATGGTAATGAGCACTAAAGAGGAATTTACATCACCAGAGATCCTGTCTTTGAACAGCTTGACACATCTGTTCATGAACAGCAATGTGATTCTCTGTCAGCCCACAGGAGAACTCAGCTGAGTTGCAGCTGGATCAGACAATGCAGTTGTGTCAGGATTTCAGAGGTAATCTAAGACAGAGCCATCTAAAATGCAAGTGAGAATGAGAAAATGCCTAGAGATTTCAGGAGGCAGCAATATATATCAGGAGTCTGAAGTTATCTGTTCTGAGCAAAGCACTAGGAAAAGCAAAACTTCTATATAGCACATAAGCAGAAATAAAAGTTCACTCCAAACTGAGAGGATTAATTCTCTCCTAATCCTGTCACTCTTGAAGATATTTTGAAATATTGCCAACTTCTTCTGGTTTCATTTTCCCAAGAAACAAAAAAACCCTGCCTACTTTCAGACAACATTAAGTATGCCAGGAAAAAATCATAAAATCAAATTAAACTTTGTAATAAGCTGTCTGAAGCTAGTAAGACTTCCTCGAGTTGAATGTAAATGCTGAAACCTCTCTACTTCATATAGCCATGAAACTTTATATTGTTTTCCTTTTTAGTAAGTTCCACTGACTTTAACTCATATATTTTCTAGGAGAAAATTAAAGATTTCAAAACTATAACAGAATATTCTTTGATTCACCTCCAGCAAGGACAGCAAAAAACAGAGACAATGAAAGAAAGAAAGTGAACAAAGCCATAGTAGCTGAAAAGAAATAAAGAGCAAAGATATTGAAAGAATAAAATAGGCAAAAGGGGGAAAAAAAAGAGAGAGAGATAGAGAGAAACAGAAGGAGGAGACAGGAGGTATTTTCAAGATTAAAAGAAACAGAAAGTAATTAACAAAATGCAGTTAAGCAAGAAGCAAAACCCATGACCTATCACTGGGCAAAAAGAACAGGTACTCTAAGCTACTGTTTTGCTGTCATTAGGAAAAAACACTAGGAAATTATGAATGTAAAGAGATCTGTTAGTTGATTTTTAAATTAAAAACCTAATATAAAAATATGGAGGGAATGGTTCCTATTTCAAATATTTACACTGAAGAAATCTATTTCACAGAAAAGCAACTGTTCACATATGGAGAACTAGAAGCATAGAGACTTGTGCTAGCAAAAATGAGGAGAAACAGAAAATGAAACTGAGATGGAAAAGGAGGCAGAACCACATGGCTGATTTTACTTTCCAGATATAGCAATGGTGACATACGGACAACATAGTAATGTGGTTTTTATTGCGTGTGGTCCCAGTGGATACCAGCTTCATAGGGTGAGGATGCATGTTATGGCATGCTCAGCTGGTGCTCCACCTGTGCAGCCCCTTAGGTTTAATAGCTGGACTTGGTGGGATTATGATAACTAGATTGGGAAGGGGGTTATAGGTTTTTTTTTTAAGGCATTGCCTAATCCCCATTTGGATAATTACAATGAGTGAAATACACAAGTAACAAGAAAAACTTGTAAAAATGACAAATTTTCATTTTGAATAATTAAAGAGGAACCTGGGAAAACCTCTGTTAAGCCCTTAAAATAGTGGTCAGGAGTCACCGGTACTAATGATAATTTTATACAAACACAGTTAAAATTTATCAAAAAAAGCATTGAAAAATCTTGTAATTATTTTGCTGACAACCTCAACACGATAAAAATATATCAGTCCAGTGAGCAGTAGAATTGAAATGTTTAAAATGTAAAGTGCTCTAATGAGCTTTCCCTCTCCCACCAACTGGATTTAGAGACAGGAAGGATAGAAATTGATATGAAACACTATTTTGATGGAAGGAATGTCCTGGTACCAATTTAGGATACACAGGATGCATCATCTGAGGTTTCTGACTGCTTTTAGGTTTGTTGACTATCATAAACTAACACCTACGGATAGCCTCACATTCACCCAGACTGAAATAATGTGTTTAACAAAGGAATCTAAGTTAGGCATGGAGCTACCCCGCGTTCCTTCTCTAGACAACAGAAAGAAGTCAGCACTTCCTAAAGACAATTCAGCAGTCTGAAGATCTCAGTTACTCTCTGGAGCTACATGTCCCTTTTCATTCGCCAGAGCAGTAGCTTGGAACAACAACAGGAGCAAAAAAAGGGATGGATAAATCTGAGCTTTGAGCAAAAGGAGGCAAGCCCCTTCTCTGTGATTACTGCGAAGTCTGTGTGGTCCCTGAATGTTGGATCATGTCAAAGGGGAAGCCTGACAAATCTAGAATGAGTTGGCAATCACCATTTGTGTGAATAACTTTTTACCAGACATGTAACAGTAGGAATGCTCAAGATAAATAATGACATATTTGCGGGTAAAGAGCTCTGGGAAGCTATAAATTGACCTAAGGGCAACTTCTAATTGGGATGAACCTATTCCTCTTTTGTCTTGAAACAAGGACTCTGTTTTTATTCTCTGAGGCCCTCATGCTCTTACGTTCTGTAATTAAACAATAGCCCTTACTGTTGAGGGTTTTACTATGTCATAATTTGGCCATGGTATAAACTGGATGCATAATCCACTACAGTCAATTATTTCATTCTGCAGTGCCAAAACAAAGGCTAGACTGTGGTCAGGATTAAAAGTCTTAGGCAGATCTGGATACATTCTCATATCTGAATTACTCAGTGACCATGTAAATCAACAGGACATATGTACTTAGCATTTTGGAAGTCTGGGGCAGAGGATAGGAGGGAAAGCTGACATTCTTTGTAACCCCTTGGTCATTCCTTTCTCTGTTTCTTGTTTTGTTTGTAATTCCTCATGCTATGGCATAAGAGAATATGGTGAATCAGCTCCCCGTCCTAGGCCTTCAGAAGGGAACCTGTTCCCCCCGACAAAGAAAACCGACTTGGTCTGGACATATTCCAGGAAATTCCAATTAATGTTGGAATTCCAATTAACATTCCAGATGTAGACAAGGGATCAGGATAAAAGTGTACATGTTGCTTTTCGTTGCATGTGATGAGAAAGACCACTTCAACTCTCAGGATCATAGGAAGATGGATAAAATCTGTTTTTCAACCCACAATAGTATGTTAGATCTGACAGCCATGGTTAGATTTATCCTCAGAGCAATACTGTAACTTGCAGGAATGTTGCCATCCCTTCCTTACAGTTCAGGAAGTAAGGGTACAGCATAGACAAGGTGAAGCACGAGGAAGTAGATTGAAAGACTAATTATTAATTGTTTAATGTCAAACTGAAAGAAGGTATTGGATGGGGTTCTGCAAGAATACATCCGGTCCTGTTAAATGATTTCTTTAATGACTTGGATGAAGAAATATAGAATGTGCTTACTGAATTAGCAAGTAATATAAAACTGGAAAACATATGCAAACCTTTTGGAGACTAGGATGAGGATTCAAAATGGTCTCAGAAAAATGGATAGGATGTACTGTAAAAGAATAAAGACAAGAGCAAAGTCACATATTTAGACAGGCATAATCATCCCACAAGATGCAAGGCAGTTAGGCAGCAGTCCTATATAAGCACTCCCACCTGAGATTAGTAACAGTATTTTTGGGCACAACAGTCCTTAGTCTAAAGGGAAATTTCTCCCATAGGAACTAAAAAATCACTGTGATTCCCATCAGTTCTTACCCTACATTCAAAGATGATTTCTTCAAAACTATCTATCAATATCCACCCTGTACCTATGGTAGTATTTAATCATGCACCTGTTAAAAAGACAGTGGATGGTACCTATATTTCTCACTTAACAAAGAGGAGCAAATAGGCTGAACCACATTATTGGAACAGATGTGTTACCACATTTCTCAGTGTGCATGTGGAAGGAGAGGCAGTAGGGAAGCAATACACAGCACAAGTTTCTCTCAGATGATGCTTTTGATTCTTCTGAATTTCACCAACTGTTTTAAGAAAAGTTTCTGGATGCTTGCTTTTTTTTTTTTCCCCAGAAAACCTCAGAAATGTAAGTTGAGTCAGCTGCCTGTGATATGGGCATCTAGAACAGCAGCTCTGCCCAGCCCCATTGACCCTGGTGAAGAATTATCTCTGATGGATACTGACTGTCATAGAAATTAATTTTAAGGCCTTTCTAGTTTCCATGCAATAAAAAGAAAAGAAGGAAAACATGTCTTTCATGTACTTCAGTGAAGGTATTCCAGTTTGAAATAGCCCTTGCATTATATCCCACTCTTCACTCATTCAAAATGTTGCTAGTCAGGGACAGTCCCCACTGGATATGTTCAGTCCTGTCAGGGAAAGTCTGGCTCAGTGAACCCAGTGTCTCTCAGTAACTATTCACAATTAAACCTCTCCATAACGCTCATGAAGAAGCTTTGGATGTAAGTGGAAGAGGCTGAGATAGTACCTGTTACAAATGGGAAACTGGCTGCAGAATGGAGTACAATCCTCCATTCAAAGTAGAAATCTTTTCCTCAAAGCCATTTCCATTTTCGGCCTTTCACCCCTCACTTCTTCCCCCTGCTTTTAATGAAAAGTTATGGCAATAGAGAAAAACCATTATATGTTATTTTTATTTGTTGTTTTCAAAGGCAAAACAAGAATATGCACATTTTCAAGTGACACTCTGCTGTGACTAAAAGATTTGTCATCTGGTGGGATTGCTAATTAGAGGTAATTATCATTAAGATTTACCTGCCAACGTATTCCATCTTCCAAAAACAGATTACATTTGTTTACTTTGGGAATTGCACAACTTTACAGATTTACAGACATGGGAAATAAGTGAAATATGTGGTCAGGATGGCACTAGCAGTAACACTCACTTGCCTTTGTCACCAATATCTTTGTATAGGACTGTGCAGACTAAAAAACCCTTCTAGCAGTTCTAAAAAAAATGAAAATAGGAGAAAAGCAGTACTGAGAAAAGCAAACTATCTGAATATCTGAAAGGAGAGAGTAGACTCCTGTGGAGATTCTAGAGCATGGCCTATTTACATTATTGTTAATCAGAGGCAGTATTCCAGAAGCAAGGACAACAGCCACACAAAGTTCAGTAAATTCAGTTGAAAGGAAGAAAGTAGGCAGCCACAAAGCTTGGATTACCTTCTTTAATGTTTACGCATGGATGTCTCCATGTGTTAAAATAAGGACTACAGCATTACTGCCAACTCCTGCCTTTTTGCTATTTCCCCAGATGGATTCAATCCCATCCACTGAGGAAATGAGGCTAACCAAACACACAGAGATAAAGTGTTCAATGCAAGGAGACAGCAAGGCTTTGTTGCTATACCCAGAGATAAACAAGCAAGGCTAAAAACACAGAAGCTGTAGATTTTGCATAGATTGCCATGATGGCACTTAATTTTTAGGTGTTTCCACCTCATGGAATTCACATGACTCCATTAGACACCTAGGCTGTCATTGTAGGTCAGGAAAAGTGAAACATCTTAGAGTGGGATCCACAAAATCTAGCTGGAAGGCTGTTTAAGTTAACCAGGAGGACATGGTCATATGTGTCACGTCTCTCCAAATCCAGGTGTTTAAGTTGGGGTTTCAGCGAGGGACTCTCAGGGACCAACTGCATATTTTTTTCCTAAAATACAGGAGAAAGTGGAGTTCATTTTTCTTTATCCAATAGCTCGTTGATTACAAAACTCATCCATGGGACTGAAAACCTAGGTTCAAGACCAGCATGCTAGTTGGACACTCAGTTTACAAAAGAGTGGAGGCATAAGAAAATTAATTCATAGTGTTCTGCTCTAGAAGACAATCTAGACCCAGTCTCACTTTTGCACCCCTGTTATGTTGATTCATCTACTTATTATTCGACTGTGGATGTCTTGGTGACATTTGGTATACATAAAATATGAGATTCATCTACCTAAGTGTGGATGTTCAAAATAACACTAAGAACCTAGACACCGCAAGCTCTCATTCTAGTTAAAAGAAAACAAAGCAGTGAATCTTAGGTGCCACCTCATCTTAAGGTGGATGCATAAAACAGGTTCACTAAATCACATCCTAAATTCCTATTTTTCCCCATTGACTGAGGAAGACCCTAATGAGCTCTGATGGATGTATTTATATGGGTACCCACAATATCTCTAAGGCATTACAGTTTTTGTTATAGAATCACAGTTTCAAAAGAAAAAAGTTCTAGAGAACTGACCTCAGACTCATAGACATCACAACTTTCTCAAGTCTTTTTTTTGTTGTCCCACAAAAGAAGTTATTTTTGTAAGAAACTGATTATGTCAATTTGATTGTTTCTGAAGAAATAGTTCACAGTTTTATAGCTTGGAGACAGTTAATCTCACCAAGCTCCTTTATTGCTCATTCACAATAACAAGGTAGGAGACCTTTCCTATGCAAAGACCTCAGTGCACTCTACACCATTAAAATGTGTAAGTGTCCCATGAAAGAAGAAAACAGTAATCATGTTTTAATGGTAAGGTATGTGAAAAAGAAAACATGAGATTTAAACAGGGTCACAGAGTCAGCAATAAATGAGTAGGCAGAGATAGGCAGGAACTAGAACTCTCTGCCCTTTATGACCTCAAAACTTATTCTTCCTGTTGGCCAAATAATGAATAAAATGGGGGCTTATTTATAATAACTGGGTTCTTTTAAATGCTTTGCAAATCAGGAACAGAGAAGCAGTTCCTCAGCCAACAATACCCTATTTCTTTTTTGTTCTGGAAAATCCACCCACATTCTTCAGAAGCAGGACAACTTTGTCCAATAGTGTTTGTATCACCATGGGGTGCTTGGCAGCCTCAAGCACTTTGGAAGCACCTCAGCAATGTATATTTGGGAACACTTTCAACTGCGTCTTTTCTCTTTCATGTACGCTCCTGCCATTTGATACATACTGGAACATCAAAAGACATGAAAGAACTCACCTAAAGACGCTGCTGTTCACTTTAATTTGTCCTTTGCATTGAGTCCCAGGAGAGCAACTTGAAGAGAAAATATGGAGGTGGCAGGTTATTGAACCATATTGTCTTTTAAACCATTTTTCCTCTCTTTTGCAATTTGCAAATCCTGCCATAAAGCAAGTGTTAAACACAATCAATCTGATTTCCTGAAAGGTGCTATGTTAATTATTCAGGTGCAGCTCCTTGCAGAACAGAGGAGGTCAGACGTCAACAAGTGCAAGGGGAAAAGGAACTAAACACATGCAGGTAATCTGCAGAAAAAGAGGATCTCTGTATTTCTGAAAGCAAAGGAAACAGTCATGTCTCCAATCAAAGAGGTGGGACATTAACACCCCAAATGCCTTCTGTGCCCAAGGCACAGGTTATCTGATGGGCTTTCTTAGAATCTTACTCTCCTTTGGGAGGTGACACATATAATACATGTCAGTTTTTCCTTTATGCTCCTGCTTTAGATACCAGCCCTGTTCAAAGTAATTTGATATATGCCATCAAGTCTAATAGCCAGAGGAGTCTAGGTCTCGTTGTCCTATAAGTGCTCTTTGCCTTTTCTACCTCTTTTTATGATGCTTCTTTCTGAAGCACCTCAAATAGTCTATGAATTAAGCAAACTCATCTTATTAGAAGAGTCTCCAGGGTGCCTTCGGTACTTCAGCTTCTAACTTCAGACCCTGGACACAATCAATGAATGAATCAATAATAATCGATGCACAGAGCATTTCAGCAGGATTAATGACTGGCTGGGAGGTGCTGATGGGCAGAAATTAAGTCAAGGACCATTAATACCAGCTGGTCATTTGTCTCTAGGTAGTGCTTTGTGCCAAGGTCATTACTGCTATTCTAAGAAAAAAATAAAAGGAAGCTGACATCGGCACATAGATATTTTTAACCTGGCTGGTGCACAGTCAGTTGTTCTGTATGACTCTTTCTATTAATGTGACCCACCCTCCATCAGTCATTTCCATTGCATAAAGTGCCCCAGTGCCATTTTCTCCACCTAGTGAATCAACAGGCATTTTCAACCACCTACAGGTTGCACAGAGGTGTCCTAGGATTCATGGAGCCTGGCACACCATGGTCTCCTGCAGTGAGGATTTACTCATACCTTCTCCTCACAGACACTCAACTGTGGCTAGGATGACAACGGGGACATGTGCATGTCTGCCAAGGTGCTAGGAATTGTGGCAGTCACATATTGTGTCTATTGGGTCCTCAGGAAATTCTGTCAGTTCAAGGAAGAGAGGGATCACAGAAGCAAAAGAACTTCTAGAGATCTTCTTGGATATGCCCCAGCATGTTCATCTAACCACACAGCTACACACGCACACAGACGGGATGACATTAGAATTATAAACTTTCCCAAAGTGTCCTAAAAATTACTGACCCATGATGCATGGCAGTCATACTGTGTCTACAAAATATTTCAAAAGCCAACATTAAGGTGAAGTCAGGACCATATTTGATCCGCTATGTTAACTGTGTCCTGGTTTCAGTTGT
>VZTL01005955.1:37085-47946 GCA_013400535.1 Scopus umbretta | reverse complement strand
ATGTGTGGGGCTGTCCCCAGGTGAAGGTCTGGGAGGGGAGGGTTTGCAGAGTGGGGAGTGACCTGTACAGAGACTTGAAAGAGGAGATCCCAGGATAAACACTGTGGCCAAACCGCTTTCCTCTGGGCTTGGCTTTGCCTCCCCGTTAGCTGGAAAGGTGTCTCCCCTTCTGGGACAGACAGCCCTCACCTGGTGTGTACGACGAGGAAGAGCTGCAAAGAGCTACCAAGGTGAGTGAGCTCCCTGAACGCAAAAATAAAAAACGAGGTCAGATGCGAGCTTGCATCTCCTTCATTACTCACTGGGTGACAGCACCAGCCTTGGCTGCTCTACACAACCCAGAGGCTTTAACCTGAGGTGACTTATTCAGGAAATAATGTTTTCCCTCCCTTCCCCTCCCACCATTCCTCTCTTCCAAAGTGGTGGTGCTCCCTCCATCTGCTCGGCCCTTCCCCAGCCCAGCAGATGGGAACACCGGCAGCCTGAGCTTACCTCCCTGCCTGCACCTGCCGGCAGCTTGCCTGGAGCAGCAGCAAGGAGCCAGGGGCTCCCCCACAGATGTGCAAGGGAAGAAACAGTCATTTTGGGGAGACTTGCCCCAAAAGAAGCAGGCTTCTCAATATGATGCTGCTGGAGTTGGTGTCACCACGGACGCGGTGCCATGCCGAGCCCCTGCTTTTTCCAGTCGCAGTTGATTGTGTTCAGGATGCACCTGTCTCCCTAAAAAAAAGAAAAAAAACAACCCCAAACCCAACAGAAAACTGAAACAAAGAAACACGCTGTGAGACGAAGAAAGGGTGTTTTAATGAAATGAGTCAAACAAAAGCATCTGAGCTCCACTCTCTAATGTCACAGTGTGGTCAAAGCAAGGAAACAAAAGGTCGGCTGTTTTTAAGGCTTAAATAATTAATTTTTAGTGCAAACAAGGCATGAGGGCTGACACGGGAGCACACCTAATGCTGCCTGAGTAGCAGCGGGTGCCATTAGATGTGTAAAACCAGGGAAACTGGGACTCTTTGAGGAGCCGGTAATGGCCTGTTCATGGTAAAGCTTCACACAAAATCGGTACAATTAGTAAAAACAACTCTTCTCACAAGCTCAGCCTTTTTGCAAAACCTGCCTGTATCATCACCTCCCACTCATAATGAAGAATACAAGGGGCCACCTTCAGAATTACCTGGCTCTATTTCATTTATATCTAAACACCTTGAAATCACGTGATGGTGCTGTAGCCTTCTCAAGAAAAATGCTGCTTTAAACAGAAATCTCTCTGCCTGTAGAACTATAAAAAAATATACGACTCTGTAAATACAAAGGAAAAGGGCTGAATTTATCCTTCCTGTAACTTCGATAAAGCTGATGCTATGGCCTGTGTCTGTACGAATGAGATCAGCTTGAACGTCAAGGGAGCTGACTTTATACTAGATTATTGCAAATGCTTGCAGATACTCCGCTGTGCTACCAGAAGCGCATTGCTGTCGTGCAAATTTTAAGTACCGTGTATGACATAAAACCAGAAGCTCTGTTTTGTTAAATGACTGCATATCAAGTATTCATTATAAACACCCAGCTTTGTGAGGCATTGGGAAACTATTGCTTACATTTTAAGAGCTCGGTTGCAGACCAGCAGGCTCTAGGAAAACACAGAGTTTGAACCTTGATTTTGCAATGGGGTGGTTTAAATGGCTAGTTTTGGTGAATTTTTGCTGTTCTGGATTTTAAGGAAAAATATTGTTCTGCTGCTGTCTCTTCAGGAATGGTGCTGCTATTTTTTACTTCTCTGTGAATGGCAAAAACATAAAGCAAGCTGGCATCAAGGATTGTGCTTTATAAGAGAGGAAAGAGGAAAGATAAAACGGCTACATATGGCAATATGGACAGTTTCCAAGTTAATGGAAAGAAAAGAGTCTGATTTTTGCAGCATATACCGAGAATTGAACTGTATTTTTATGCTAATCCTATCGAAAATGCAGCTCAGCAAAGGCTGTTTTCCCGACATTGGCTGCAAAGCATTTTGAGCGCCTAAAGACTTACATTTTCCACGAGAACTTGGTGAGAAAGAATATAAAGAGGTAATAGAGCGTCTAAAAACATTATGCATACCACAGTTGGTTTTTTTTTTAAATTCAAGTTTCATCTCAAGAATCAGCTAAGAGGAGGGAATACTACTGAGCCTTTGACAAACCTAAATAGTGATTATTCCTTGCTTTTTTTTTTTTTTTTTTTTAAATACAGGTCAAGAGCAATTTTTTTTTTGTGGAATAAACCACCAGAAAAACAGCGTATGTCTACATAGAATGATCCAGCCCTGAGGGCAGCCACCGGAGATACTTAAGGTGCAATACAGCTTTGATAGCATGGAGCTTTATATATCAGAGGGGAAAGGCAAAGCACAGCAGTGTGGCACTTGTGCACAGTGCTAATTCATCTCTGCCACTGAGAGGACCTAGCCTCACCCAGGTACCTCTGCGTTGAATGACACTGTGCCACATCGACTGAAAAACTCATTGTGCATGGTGCATAAGGTGGAAACGCCATCAGAGGGAGTCCCATAATCTAGAAAAACCTTTGGGACAGGGTAATCGGGACACACCTTGGGGTACGGCTGAGTGTGCCTCAGAAAGGGGATGCTGCTTAGAGAAAGAGCTGAAGGACCCAAGCCCCTTTACTAGCATGGGTGGGATGGGCTGACTTCCTATATGTTCTGTTAATGGGAAAATAAATCACACGGCGTTAAGCCTGGGAGTCTGTGCAGGGTATCCCAGGGAACATTTCAAAGAAAAATTTCTAGAATAAGTCTGAAGGAAATGAACTTGCAGTTATAGTGTCCCAGAAAGGAGAAAGAAAGAGTTTTAGGCTGTCTGCCTGTCACAGTAACATCTCAATATTCCTGTTTGCCATTAGAGTTACTTGTGACTGAAGGAGACCATCTCCTGCTGATAGGCAGAAAGTGGCAATATATAAGCATAAGCTGGACCAAAAAGCGACAGGCTAGAGACCTGCCAGGGACGGGGAGCTGATAGGTAAAATATAGAGCCGTATTTAGGGCAGACACTTGTTTTATAAGCAGCTCAACAGGAAGGCTGGAGGGGAGTGGACAATGCCGTTCCTCAATTTGTGCGGGCGAGGCTGGTGCCATTTATGTAGGAGAGGGTGGTTGCATGGATCGGAGGAGCAGTGGATGGATTACAGAGGCAGGGTATAATTTCCCCTGCAGATGCCAGGGCAGGGGCTGTACCAGCTATGCATGCTTCCAAGACCCACGATGGGGTAAGGATAAGGTAACTTTATAGTTCCCACAAATCCCTGGCTGCAAATGGATCAATACCCAATTCCTACACCATAAGATTCATTCACAGTTTTGAGACGGGGGGAATTCTCATCTCCAGGTTGGTCCCAGGTCTTCCAAAAGGATCTGACGGTGAACATACCGAAGGGACTATTTACAAACATGACATTAACCCTCGAAGTGACCAATCCATATGCCACAGGATGAGGGGGTAAAAGTTGTTATCTGTTTTTGTGGATAATGTATTAATGAACGGGATGAGCTCAGAGAAACAATTCTAAAAGCTGGAGGAGACACTAAGGAGATTGCAAATATATGGCTTTACTGTTAATAGAAGTTAGCACATTTCACTTCACCAAGCTTATTTGGAGCACCGTGTAGGTGCAGAAAAACTCCACTTATCAAAAGGGAAAACAAAAATGACTGAGAACATATCAGTACCACAGAATACCATTTCTGGTCATGTTAAGCTGTTATAGTTTAAAAGTTTGCTCCAAATATATTAGCTTTGATTAGTTTGATGTCTGGCTTGTTTAAAAAAAAAACAACACTACAGTTCAGAAGAGTGAAATTAGATATAGTTTGAGCCCTTTGATACGTTTTATTCTGTAGCATTAACATTAGTACCTCTGCTGGAAGGGATGGTTCCTGTAATTTCAAACATCTATTAAGAGATGAGTAAAAAAACCCCATATCATTATCTTACTGAACATTTTCAAAACCAGCCAGTATTCCTTTTAAATAATACTGCTCTGCTTCCCTCCTTTCACCACAAAATCCTTTTGTCCATCATTTGCAGATAAATGCTAAAATGACCTGTTGGGATGAAAATATTGTCCTCATCGCCAACCTAAAACTACTGCTAGAAGCATTGAGGCTGAGAATATGCATTTCCCTGCTGGCAAAAGCCAGAGAGCAGACAGTGAGTTTTATTAGATAAGCATTTTACCAAAATATTTTTTAGAATAGACCCCCAAAAATGCTTTCTTGTACTCATTGGGGAAAAAAAAGAAAAGCAGTTCAGTGTATATTTTCCATTCTAGACATTTTAATTGTGCTAAAGAAATTGTTCTGGAAACAAGAAATAATTCCATTTTGGTTATAATTATACACTCTGGACTTTAGGGATGGCCACATCACATAACCGGCAGCCAGCTTAAGCCAGAGTACTTTCAGAAAATTGACGTTTTCCTCGGTTCTTTGCCAGGGGGAATACTAGGGACAATAAAAAAAGCTTACAAAGAGCCATACCAGTGTAATTACNTGGAGGAGGTTTGCTGGCAGGACTTGTGACCCTGTGGCGGACCCACGCTGGAGCAGTCTGCTTGTGAAGGACTGCACCCTGTGGAAGGTACCCACACTGGAGGAGTTCACAAAGAACTGTAGCCCATGGGAAGGACCCACATTGGAGAAGTTGTGGAAGACTGTCTCCTGTGGGAGGAACCCCATGCTGGAGCAGGGGAAGAGTGTGAGGAGTCCTCCCCTGAGGAGGAAGGAGAGGCAGAGACAATGTGTGATGAAGTGACCACAAGCCTCATTCCCCATCCCCCTGCACCGCTGGGGGTGAGGCGGCAGAGAATTTGGGAGTGAAGTTGAGCCCGGGAAGAAAGGAGGGGTGGGGGGAAGGTGTTTTAAGATTTAGTTTTTATTTCTCATTACCCTACTCTGATTTGATTGGCAATAAATTAACTAATTTCCCCAAGTCAAGTCCATTTTGCCTGTGATGGTAATTGGTGAATGACCTCTCCCTGTCCTTATCCTCGACCCATGAGCCTTTAGTTATACTTTCTCTCCCCTGTCCAGTTGAGAAGGGGAGTGATAGGGTGGCTTTGGTGGGCACCTGGCATCCAGCCAGGGTCAACCCACCACAGCATGCTGTCACCTGGGGATGTGTGCCATGCTACCACGTGTTAATTTTGCAGCAGGGAGAAAGCCCATTGCTTTCACTGCTGGCTGGTGTGTATTGCGGGTGCTGGGATGGGATGCACGGGACAGGAACCTGTGCTGTAAAACAGCCCAAGCACTAGTGAAGCAAAATTTGCTGAAACCAGACCCAGCTGACCCCCTTGCTGCAGTCCTGGGCTGCACACCCTGCCGAGAGGACCGGCTAAGTGCTTCAGAAGGGAGATGGCGGGAGAAACCTGCTTCGGTGCACTGCTACAGCTTCCCTTGGCTCACACAGGTTGGCTGTGCAGAAACAGTCACCCAGTACCTCTGACATAACGTGTTCCCTGTGCTGAAATCAAGCAGACTCAAAATGTCTGGCAGTGGAAAAATCCCCCATACAGGTTCCTGCTTCCCCCATGTAATGCTCTAAGTTTCTGCTTGGGACTGATGGTACCGGTATGCAATTGGATGGGACAGGGAAATTTAGGAAAAGGAGTGGTAAAACAGATTTTTGGTGCTGGTGACTTATTAAATAGAGGTTAAGGGGGTGCGATGAAGACGCACGCTGATTGATTATCTAGAGAAAAGCTTAGAGCAGATGTAATATATGGCCCCAGAAGTTAGTAAAAATTGCTTCATCTTTACAGATTTTTTTGTGTCAGAAAATGATAGCCAAGGAAAGGAGAGGATGGAAAGATGTGCCGGGTCCCAGAAGGAATGAAAAGCAAGAGAAAAATCAGACATCAGGTTCCCTCCCTGATGCCCAGCACTGACCACTGGGAATTCAGAGAACTCCCCCAAGGTTAGGCTTGTGATTTATTTTTTTATTGGGGGCATCATTCAGGGAGACATGCGCTGTATGACAAGCTGTGCCGATGCTTTAAAGCTTACGGTGCTGCTGATTTCCAGCCCGCTGGGCAAAAAGCGTTTAAGATTTTGTTCTTCGTTTCAATCATGATTACAGCACAGTGGGGGCTGACGGTCCTTCTGTGGCTGCTTCCTCACAAGAGTTACTGGTTTTTAACAACTTCATTTTTATTAGCCCCCTAACTGTTTGGAAGAAGCTTATAGGAATGCATATCAAGGATAACTGGAACACTCTAAAAATACTGGGTAGAAATTAATTGAAAAAGTGAATTGTAATAATCTGCTTTAGATTTTCGTAACGGGCAGAACAAATGACTTAAAACTGATGATGTTCATCATCAGAGAGACGGTACCTTTCTCTCTCAGCAGACAAACACCTGCACACCTCTAGGAGGCAGGTCCCTAAGGGACCGTGAGCACCCACCCTTCCCCATGGCGTGACCACTCGCTTGGGCACGAGCCACAGTTTGGTCCAGGTAAAGGGATGCTGCCCAGCTGGTGGCCCAAGGGGAACCTGGCCAGATATTGCTTTTGTTGGTTTGTTGACCTCCAGGCAAAGGCAGGAGAGGGTCTGTGTTAGGTCCTCTCTGCTCCAGGTTTGGTGCATGAGCAGAGGACTGGGGCTATCCCTTCCCCAAAGGCAGAAGGGCAGCCTGGGACAGCCCGTTGTCTGGGCTAAGCCTTGCAAGATGTTTATATGCCAGCTGTTGCCTTTTCCAGTCTGCCATGTTTTTCTCCTATGTGATTCAAAAAAAAAAAAAAAAAGTCAAATTGTAATGCTCAGCTTGCTTTTCCTAGAGGGATGAAAATTTGCTCATTTGGAGGCTATTAGGATTGCCAAAGATTACTGTTTAAATGCTTATCTCTTATAGACCGTCCCTGTCAGTCTCAGAGCTGTCTGCACCTTTACCACTTGCCAAATCACAAGCTGAAGGGGAAAGAGAGCCTTCCTTGAAGCTCTAGCTCTGGGATTCATGTGATTAAGCTGGATTCTCATTTTCCATTGAAAAAGTAAGTTTCCAGCTGCTGTGATTGCAAAGAAAAGGTTGAGAGTGTAAGCCTGAAGTATGCAAAGCAAGAGAAGCAAATACAAAGAAGATGAGGGTTTTTTTTTAATTTAGTCCTATGTTTTGAACTACTCCTCCTTTCTCCAGGAGGCTGATTCATTCTTTCAAATGGATTGTGCTGGCAATACGGGGTTTCTTTGTTCCCCAAGGGATAACTTCAGAGCTGTTCTTTCAAAACCACTTTGCCCAGTTTAGACATCTCTTAGAAAAACTAAATGACAAAGAGTTTGTAAGAAAAATTAATGATCTGCTACGTAATTTTTTCACAACTTCGTACACGGATGGAGTGGTTTTGCAGAATTACAGAACTGCAGTGACTAATAATAGTAATAAAATGTCTGATTGTATTATGTGGTTAAAGATAGTCATAATACTCTCATTGTCTTTGCCGTTTTCCCACTCCTTGCTGTGACATCAGCCCATTCCAGACCATCACATCCTGCTCATGGCTGTGTCTTTGTTGATAAATAATGAGTCATTATATGCTCTACTCTGACTCGTACAGCTGTACTGTCCAACTTTCCCCTCTCCAGAATGAAATCCCCCTTTGCAAGGATTTAGTATGCCTTTACAACAGCGAAGTTTATCTGGTGACAAATATGCATTTCAGCAGGAGGAGAAATGGATGGAATAAGGTTCTTTCTGGATGTTCGGTACCTGGAATAGGCTCACCTACAGTAAATTATGTATTTTTATTAATGACAAAACACCACCACCAGTTTGTACTGATGGCGCAATCCACCGCATTGTCCCTGTAGGGCACATTCGCTCAAAACACCTGAAGAGCCCTGCTGCCACACAGGCTCCAAAACTCTACACAAAATATTTGGATGCTTACATGTAAACAGATACACACTGAAGTTACATGTTTTCTCAGCAAACACCAAACTGATTTAGTAATACTGAAATCAAAAATTCTTGCTCTCTAGCATGCTGCTACCTACATAGCACACTTGGGAAGCTCTCCTAAAAAACTTGTCATTAAATGTAAAACAGATACCAAAATGTATTAAAAAGTGCAAGAAATAATTGTATTGTTTTCCAAAAAGACAAAAATACTTATGCACCCTTTGCTCTGACACTGAGAATATTCAAGAAGTACCATGAGCAGCCTGGCACTCTAAATAGCTGATCTGCATAGTTGGGAGGTAGTTGCTTCCTTTCATTTTAATTTAAAAGTATGATCAAGCACGTGGCATAGCAAACTTCCAGCTCTGCAGACCTGCTGAACTAATAAGAGTTTCTTATCAACAGCCAATGTGCAATCCAGTATGCTTACTTTGTACAGTTGTTGGGGCGGGGGAGATCCAAAGGCATAACAGATCCTTAGGGAGGCAGGGTGTGTTAGTTTTTCCTTCCTCCATTTTAATCGGTTATTTTGCACCTCACCCTTGCAAAGTGTGAGAGATCAGGTGGCACAGTGAGTGGCACCGAGTGTTCACGGAAAAGGAGGGACAGCTGAAAACTAGAACAAAACATGTGGTCCCTGGGGCTCCTTTCTGGATGGAGGGATGGCCTTCAGGCCCTGCTCACATCTCCGTCTCCATGCCCTCTCTTTGCTTTCTCCAGGTTGAGGGCCCCAAACCCCAGCCCGTCAGCTGCCAGACTTAAGCTGCACATAGGCAGGGGTCTGGTGTGGAGCAAACTCTTGGCCAAAATCTTGGCTGTAAGTCTTGCTCTGCTGGTGACCGCCTGTGGGGCTGCAGCAGTGTCCCTCCACAGCTTTCCACCCTACTTTCCCCATCTGTAAGTGCAGAGGTGTGATACCCATCCCATGAGCGTGATGTAAGATGGTGAGGTGAAGCATGAGTGTGCTGCTATCAAGCAATACCTACGCTTGCAAAATGTTGCATACTGGTGTTCAGGGGTGGTTAAGCGGGGGTGGTTTATCGATGCCCATCACCTCACTAGCAGAGCCTGTGTGTCGCGTTGAGCACGCCCTTCCTCGTGGTCTGGCCTGCAGAGCCTCCTCATGTGCATCTCTTCTCTACTTGACCTAAAGTGATCTAGGAAAGTCCCGTTCTGAACCTCTCCCAGAAGGATCCTGAATGAAGCATTCTCACCCCTGCCCATTTGCCGTGAGCTGGCCCGGGGTGGGTGCCAGGATGCCACTCTCACCCTGCCAAGAAACCCCCTGCAGAAATTAAGATGGTTTGACTGCAGCAAACCAAGATATTTCACAGCAAAACAACTCTGTTGACTGCTTGTGCACCTGTTGCTTTCTTCCCCATATCACAGTCTCCCCCTTTGGGTTGCTGGGGGGCACCATAAAGCCCTGCTCGTGGTGCAGCAGGGATGGCAAACCTACGGAAAGGCACCCCCTATTCCCTAGCCCCATTTAAGAGGCTTTCTTGTGCAGAGGAGGGACTGGGTTTGAGCAAATGGAGAAGTGCCCCTGCAGCCATGCATGGGACACGAGTCAACTGCTCGTTTGCTGCCTCCCTCTCTCTCTGTTCCTTCTGATGTATTTTTGGGTGGAGGGATCGCAAATTTGATTTGTTAAATAGGTTTAAAAAAATGTAAATGATAATTATAAAATTCCACGAGTCTTTTTTTTCCCGTGATAAATTTTATGTAGCTGGCAGTTAAAATAAGTGATTACTCCATAAATACCATTTTAATAGCCTAGTCAACGGTGTAGCCTCTGCTGTTCTGAGATTTTTATCTCACAAAAGAGAGGGAAAAATCCTTTCCTATGGATTTATATTGCTGTACCGGCTGCTGCTGCTGCTTGTTACTTGCTGAATAATTTGGGGGGGGGGACTCATCATGAAGATGAGTGAACGTGGATGCTGGTGGGGGCTAGCTACCCTGCACCCATGCAGCCAGCTGTGCCCTGTGCCAGTGGTGGGCCCAGCCAGCACACTGAGTGCTCCAGCTGATGCTTTTGGGGTAACATTCCAAAGCCAGTCATTCCTGCACATAAGCACCATCCTCCTCCAGCAGCAGCAGCCAGGTAGGACCCTGCCAACATCCTTGTTGCTAAGCTGGAGGGAGGTGGTTTTGGTGGATGGACTATTCGATAGACATGGAATTGGCTGGATGGCCTCATCCAAAGACTTGCAGTCAATGGCTCAACATCCAAATGGAGATCAGTAACAGGGGGTGACCCTCAGCGGTCCGTGCGTGGACCGACACTGTTCAGTATCTTTCTTAATGCCGTAGACAGTGGGATCGAGTGCTCCCTCAGCAAGTTTGCTGATGACAGCAGAGTGGTGCAGTTGATTTCCTTGAGGGAAGAGGTGCCATCCAGAGGGACTTCAACAGGTATGGACCTCATGAAGTTCAACGAGGCCAAGGGAAACCTTATTGCGACCTTTCACTATATAAAGGGGACTTATAAGAAGATGGAGAGAGACTTTTTACCAAGGCCTCTAGCGACAGGACAAGGGGCAACGGTTTTAAAATGAAAGAGGGTAGATTTAGATTGGACATTAGGAAGAAATGCCTTGGGCTGAGGGTGGTGAGACCCCGGCACAGGTTGCCTGGAGAGGCCGTGANGGCGGCGCTCCTCGGCGGCGTGACGAAGCAGAACGGTGCCGGCGAGACACCCGCCGCCCCTGGGGGTTAATAATTAAGCGTTCAAAGTTCCTTTATATCGTAATTGGCGCACGTAGCCCAGGTGTTGCGCGTGCGAGCGGTGGTGGTGCTCCCGTACAGGCGGGAGATGGCGGAGCTGCCAGGCAGGGAGCTCCCGGACCCCCCCCCCC
The DNA here is from genome assembly GCA_013400535.1 of Scopus umbretta. NCBI lineage: Eukaryota > Metazoa > Chordata > Aves > Pelecaniformes > Scopidae > Scopus > Scopus umbretta. The sequence continues at coordinate 37,126 of VZTL01005955.1, read as the reverse complement.
CCCCCCCCAAACCCCCCGCCCCCCCGGGCGGGCGCCGCCCC
>VZTL01005955.1:8634-37050 GCA_013400535.1 Scopus umbretta | reverse complement strand
GCGCTCCCCTCCCGCGCCCGGCCCGGCCCCGCCGCTTCCCCCTGCGGGGAGGGCGGGAAGCGCCTCAGCCACCATGGTGCTGCCCTCCCAGGGTAGCCGGGCCTTGTCCCCAGCGAGGGCCCGTGGCAGCCAGGGGTGGCCAGCGGCTGGGTGCGGCGGGCGCCACAGGAGCCTTAAATAAACTGAAGGCTGGTCAGGCCCTGCTCGGTGCCTCGCAGGCCGGTTGTGCTCTTGTGCTGTTTTGAAGTCGGTATTTTGCTGGAGAGACTGCCTGTGGCTGGGTGGTATTTGAGGGAAAAGTACTGAGCAACCGGGTCAGGCCCTAAACCCACACTCGCATAGGTACCCGTACTTCCAGTAATAACGCAAGTGGTTTTTCAGATTGCATCAGAGCTCTTCCTTTGGCATAGGCGAGGAGTTGCAGAGTTTAGCATGGCCGCTGGTCAGTAGGAGAAGCTGCCAAGTGCCCGCTTTTCCCTCCCATCGCACCTGTCGGGGGGCCTGTCTGAGAGGTAGAGATTTTTGCTCTGTGCGTGCCCGGAGCTAAGGGTATACATTGGTTTTGCTTCTGGGCTGTGTGGGGCCCTGGATCTTGCGCAGCTCATGTGCCAGGGCCAGTGCAATGTCTGTATGTGTTTGGGGGGACAGGACAGAGATACCAGGGGCTACTGGCTCCTAGTCCTGCTGTTCCAGGCTGGTGTTACCAGATAAGCACTATCTGCCTCTGTATTCGTGCAGATACTCATTTTTTCCTCTCCATGTGAGCACACAAATTAGTCTTGGCTAGGGCCTGCATGCTTTTGCAGGGTTGCTAGAAGTGGAAATACGGATTGTTCAAGCTCAGCCTTAAAGGTTTGGACTCTAAGGTTCTTTCCACGCTCATTTTAAACAGATGTAAATCTAGAGTTAACTCTGCTGAAGGAGGAGTTATGCAGCACAAAACCATTGTGCGTATCTGTGAACAGATAGAGCTGACTGTTAGAGAAATAAAAATAATGAAGTAGCGGTGAATAAGCCAGGCACCTTACTTTCAGCCATAATAAGCAGAGTTTCTGAGAAGCAGATGTTGTTCTCCCTCTTGCAAGTGCTCGTCTCTAGCTGAACATGGCTGAGAAGGCAGCAAGGTCCCCTGAAGCCTGTGTGAGGCATGAATGTATATAGAATCATACAGGCTTTAATGATGTCTTAGAGGCAGAGTCCCTGCAATCTGATTCTTACACGCAGAATTACAATATTAGATACACTGCCAGACATGTTATAGATGTCGATTGGCTTTACAGGGATCTACCTTTGCATGACTCCTCATGTGTGCCATAAGCTATTAAAGCAAGATTACTGGACGTATTCCTCCGCAGCTTTTGTCTCTCGGGGCAGATAGATTTATATCCCTAGGTGGGTCCTGTAAGCACCGGTGCTGTACATTACACTGCCTGCTGATTGCTAGTGCTGTAGTGTAACACGTAAAGGGCTCTTTCAGTCCTTTACAACAGGTAGTAGTGCCATTTTCGACAGGGCTGGGCAGCTGTACTGCCCAGGGTATTGTTGTGTATTAGTGGGATTGATGAAGGTTTCTCCTGTCCTTTCACTTTAACATGCTCCCTGATCCCAGAAAAAAAGCTGTGTACTGAACTGGGACAATGCTTCTCTGACCTTTACATGAGCCCAGAACAAGCATGAGGAGAAACTCGACCTAATCTCCTCTGTTGTTTCTGCATTTGGACTTGAGGTAAACCTGGCCTCTAAGAATACTCCATTCTCAAATGCTTTTGTTTTTCTTCTTGTGGCCATCTAGAAAAGACCGCTTATTTCGTGCTTTAAAGAGGTTTGTATTACAGGAGTGCCTAAGTATTTTCTGTATTTAAATAGCTTTTCTGTTTCATCGCATTTACTTTCTTCCCGATATAATACCTGCGTGCTTTCTTCTCTGGTACCTCACAGTCACCTAGAATGGAAAGCAAGGATGTATTTATTTATCTTTGCTGTTACACTGTCAAAGAACATCCCGCATTTCCCCAACAAGAATTTTATTTTTCCCTTTTTTGTGTGTTTACTATTGGATCTTTACTTGTGCTCCCAGCCCCTGCACATTTTAATACCTTTTTAGCTATTCTCTTTTCAAAATCCATCAAGTTTTTGTTTCCTCCCTCCCAGCCCCCGCCTTTACCTTCTGGAGTTCTTTTTGAATTTCTTCTTTTTCATTCTGTGGCTGTTTGAAGTCCTGGTTCTGCTTTGTCATTGTGTCTTCCAGCTTCTTCATGGTTGCTGTCAGGTTCCTCTTCACAGCTCTTTAGCCATTCCCCTCCTGTGCAAAGCTGCTGGTAAGCTTTGAAAGAGCTTGCTATCTCTTCTAGTTGTGTTTCTAGGATGTTTAGTTTGCCCGTGCCCTGTAGCCTTTTCAGTTTGGAGCTGAGTATTACCTGGAGTTGGTCACTGCAGTGTGAAAGGTTTTTTGTTCTTCTTTTGAGTATTTGCACTTGCAAATGCTGAACAAGCTGAGTGTCATCCTGAGAATGCTACATCATCTGTAGTATTTCTGGTCAGGAGTATGAGCTCATACTCCTCTAACACACTTGTGAGTGCTGCACTGGTTTCTGTGTTCAGTAATTGTGTCTTTCTGTAGCTTTAATAATTTCTCCCTTGGCTGTCTAGGTAAGGTCTGTGAAGATGGGTTAATAAACAACAATTTGTACTGTGGTCTTGTGATCCAAGGCAGGGAACTCTTCTGTGAATACTAGTAGGTAGAATATTGCATAAATATTGGCCAGTGCCTTGTTCTGCATGTAACATGGGTCTGGAAGAAAGGGGTTTAAACAAGCTTTTACCTGTCTCCTACTGTCTTCAACAGTGACTTACGTAAAGTCTGGAGGACTGGACTTTATGATTTGGGACTGAGCTAGAGACTTCTGATTCTTTCCCACTTTTGTCATTCTGAGCAAATTTTGTTCCAGTTGTGGTATACCTACACTCACATATCTGTTTCTTCTAGTAAATGGCATTGCTCATATTTACCAGCGGCAGTTCCACAGACTTCCAAATTTTTTTCCTTTTTGTCCTTTTGAGCAAATTTCGTTCTAATTTTGGTGTATCTATTTATGTAGTAGAGGGTGTCTCTTCATATTTACCAAAGTCAGTTCAGCTGCAGAAGCTCCTGAATCCAGTTCAGCTCATTCTGTGGAAGTAAAGGGAGTGAGCTACCGACCCAACCAGTCCTCATAGAGCTAGCTGTAGGATAACCAATAATCAGAGTGGTTTCCAGGTGTGTTCACTGGCAGCCACACATGTAAGTAACAAGCTACACAAGCTTGTGGGAATGTGCTGTTGGTATTTCATGGGCTTTACTGCCATCAGTGGAATCCACCTGTACCTTTCATTTCACNAAAAAAAAGAAAAAAAATCAACTTCTGAGTGAAGAACCGTGGCTGTGGTTTTACTTACAGGAGAACAAAACGAAGGAGTCAATACTTACGGTGAGTAAGTGAGGCTGCTACTCTGTCCTTCAAAGGATGGTATTTGGTCCTCCTTCATGGGAAAAATTCGGCAATTGCATTTTTGATCCATAGTGATTGAGTAGATCAGTTCTTTTACTTGAAAACTTGGTTCTTTCTTAAACAAAAATCTGGTGAGTTCAGACTGTGCACTTCTTCCTAGAGCTATAACTCAGCAAGGTGTTTTTAAGTAGTAGGTTTGTTGAATAAAACAAATTTTCCAGGGAGACCAGACTACTTTAGTGTGACATGAAATTTGGTGAAGGTTTGTTACAAAAACCAAAACAAACAAAAAACCCCACCCAAACAAACAAACAAAAACAAAATCAAAGAAAGGGAGAAAAGTTTTAAAAAAATGATTGAATTTTGTGGGCATTTGTTTCCTTTTCAGGTCAAAAATAGAGAACAGAGGATTTACTACTTTAAAGGCAAACATTTCCTCCTTTGTTTTTTGTTTTCCTTAGCCAAACCACCCCCCTTAGCTTCTATTTCAAGTAGATTCAACTGAAATTTTTTCTGCCCATGATTGTTTTTTGTTTGGCTGTTGAACCAGATAATCCATTATTTGCACCGCTCTCCCTGGAGCTGCACAAAGAGGTAATGCTGTCATTATGACAGGTGGACCTCAGGAGATAACGTGGAAGCATGGGGTCTCCTAGCAGAAGCTCCCTGGCCTTTAAATGTTCACTCTCAGATCTTCAGGATTTCCCTGCAGATCTCTGGACTGTGTTATGTTAGAGGGGGTCGACGTATTGAGGCACCTACGCTTTCCCGAAGGAAGGCAGAGGGAAAATAGTACACAGCAAGAAGGGCGTGGAGTTCCTGGGCTGTTCCTAAGTATTTTTCCCCTAGGGAAAGATAAAGCTTCTGGTGCGAAGTGGTAGGATTTACTCCTGTATATATTTGAAATTTATTTTCTTTGTGGTTTTTTATTGTTCTGAAAACATGGTGGCATATATATCTCTTACTTGCTATTGGTTCTTGCTTAGGTCAATGTACCTTGTTCTGTTTGTACAAAAATATTTGTTCCTAATTAAACGCACCTTCTTCTGTTTGCACCAAAACATCTTGGGCTCTTGAAAACTGTCTGACCCATGAAGCTGTCTGCTTGAACAGACAGCTTTTGCATATCACTCAGTTTGCATACAGAAATTCAAGGTTTTCCCTGTCTGGCTAAGATGGTTAGTAATACAAAGTTTCTAAGAAAATGCCCACTGTTATAAGCAGCTGTAGGTTTTGTCCTTGTGAAACCTATTTGCACAAATACTATAAGCCACCAAAGTCTCCACCCAGATCTGCCACAGTTGCTCAGATCTTCCAACAATTACAATCTAATTAGACCTGGCATTCAAAGTTGCCTCCAGCATTTGAAACAAAAGTAATTTAGTGGTAATAAAAGTGGTAGATTGACAGCTCTGGAGGCTGAACTCTGTTTACCCGCAAAATGTACCCAGGGTGGGAAGGAGCTACAAGAATCACCGCAATGACTGTCTGAAGGGCTTGACCCCTTGCCTTGAAATGACAACCTCCAAGGGATGAACGTATGGGCAATTTTCTAGAGGTCCCTCTACTGCCACTGCCAAGAGTGCTGCTAATTACTGACAATAATTACTATATTGTCTGTGGCATGAATGCTTTTCTACTAGGAAGAATACCTGATTCATTGTATGGTAACAATCAAAGGCCCATCATGTAGTGATGGTGTTTATGAAGTTAAGAATTATTCTGAATTTGAACCGCAGCCTGCGAGGTGAAAGGCTTTATCCTATTACCAGTCCCCTGAATCATTCAGTCTACAGTGTGTGAGGCACAGGGCTGTGATTACCAATTCATTTCATAAAGGCCAACCATTTAAAATTCTCTCAAACTAGCAGCTGCTCGAGGAATGAAAAAGCACCTGGGTCTGGACAAATATCTTTTTCTTCTGGGTTAATTTAAAAAGAAAACCAACAATTCTTTCTGCTGACAAATGAGACTTTCAATCAGCATTGAGCTATCGCTGCAGAAGGATAACCTGTCTTTGCTTACTTGACATACGGGATTCTTCCAGTTCCAGAGGTGGAAGTCATGGTTAGGCTGAAGAGCACTTGAAAGAATAAGCCGCTTCATGTTACCAGTCAGTAAGAGGAATCATTTGGATTTGATGCGGAGAAAAGAATAGACCATCCACCCGCTTCAGTTTCTTGTGGTGTTGCTGGATTCTTTTATTGCTGTTGCTTATAACCACAGGCAGAGACAAGAAATACTTTTCCTTTTTTCTTCTCTTTCTTCTATTGCTCTCCTCTTTCCTCTCTCCATTGGTTTCTATGCTCTAAAATACTGAATTATAACATAGGAAGGACCACCAGTGACTTCTGAAATCTGGCAGGTCTTAGCTTTCCTCCAGATGCTGAGTTAACGTACGCTTTACTGCGGCAGGCAAACCTTAATTCAGTTGGCAGTAGGATTACAGCAGGTATATTTACCCTCAAGAACACTCATTTTCCATATCTAATTATCTCCTCATCTGCTGAGTCAGGAGGAAAATCAAAATTATCCTCTGTTTTAGATTACGTTTTCATAGGACTGACATGAGAATTGTGTGACATTCTCAATAGCATCCAATTTATATAGGATCAAAAGACTGTGGCTTTCAGGGGATCATCTGCTCCTCAGATGTATTAGGGACATTAGAAAACAGTACCTTTGGTTTCTAACGTTGGAGATGGAGGCACAGATAGAAGATTGCTGCCTGTATTGCCATCAGTATAAGATAAGATCATAACTTATGTTTTCAGATGAGGCTTCAAAAATGACCATCTTGTATGTTCTCACTGGAAACCAAGTTGCCCATGGGGTGTGTTTCAAAAGAGTATGAGTTTGCACTAATAATTGCACTATATTTTTTTTCTTTGCCCCTCTGCAATATATTTTTCTGGCACCTACAATCCACTCCAGAGGAGAAAGAAGGTTGAGGGGTTTTTGTGTGCGTGTGTAAAAAGGCTTTTGATTTATGCTGGGGCCAGCTGGGGTTTTTCTTCTTTTCTGCAACATTCCTGTGTGATCTGCAAATTACTGTTCCCTATTTGAAAATTGGGTATAAGCAAGATGCTTTTCTGCCTCCTTCATCAGGCTATTCCACTTAGCCTACAAGCAGATTCAGACAGAGGCTGCCTCTCATTCCAGAAATACGTGTCCTTCCAATATCCATGCCTTAATGATCTAGAAATACTCTCCTACCCCACTCACTGGCCAAGGTTGATGTGGAGCAGTTGTACCTAGAGACATACACTGCAGGTCCTTTTCTCATTCAGTTCTGTTCCCTCATCCTTATTTGAGAAAAGCAGAACTGCCTCGATGGAACCGTGTCTGTGAACAGCTATGACAGCCAGCAGCCTGTCTCCTCATCTCTGACTGCGTGCAGCTCTATCAGCAATTTGGCCCAGCATCTAACCCAACACCTCCTGAATCTCACCAAATATAAACACTGAGATGACAATACAGATGGAGTAAGATATGTAAGATAACAATACAGATGGAAGCATTTAAGTTAGTATATGGTTTGTAGAGTAGTTTAGGATCCTTTGGGTTGATAAGTGCTGTATAAGTTTAAAGCACTATTTTGTCTCATGCTCGCATAAACTTACATTCCTTGGCTTTGCGTTTTGTTGCACAGATTAAGTTATAGCAGATCTGTCTGGAACACCCATTGAGGCTAAACAGTGGTGCGTCTTCCGCTTCGCTGTTTAATATCAAATGCTTTATTATGGGAATTCAAGTAGAACCTAACCTAAACAAGGCAGGCCTTCCTGCTATTTTTAGAAGGTTACGCCATATCCTATGTCCGTGTTTCACAGGCCGGTGTGTAATTAATGATGTGTGTCCTTCCTTTCCTTGTTAATTGATGCACAAGCTTTTGGGAGGTATGTATCATTATCTAATGTAATGATGCAGAAATGTGAAAAGCGGAAAAGGGAAGAAGAGAAAAAAATCCACATGCCTTGATGTCTTATCACAGTTGAAGCGACGGGTAGGATGCGTTGCCCTAGCAAGTTCAGAACTGGACTGCCTCACAGTATTCCCAGGATCCACAAGCTTTGAACAGTCTCTGGCTCCAAATGCCTCCGTGATCCTGTTTAGAGAAGTTGTTTTAAATGTCTCTGTTCCTTCTGTTGCCCCTTGCCCTGGCACCTGGCAAGAGGTCAGAGGAGCCTCTCCCTCCATTTTCTGCTCAGTGATCTCCACCTCGGCGTCATTCGCTTTCAGGTTGGAGGCAGGTGTGCGGGAGACCGTAGCTTCCTTTAATCCCTATTAAGAACAGCAGATCATAGTGGCCCCTCTGGCCTTGTTCCCTATGACTATGAAACTAGCTTTAGCAGCACAGAGATTTAATCTTTCTAGTGGAAATGTAGTGCCAGTCAAAGGTCTGTGCTGCATCTTTTAGGACGGTTTCTTAGCTGTGTGAAGTTAATCATGAGGCAGTGTCCGTTCCAAGTTGCAGAATTTGGCAGAAGGCTTGTGCTACAGGCTCGCCTTTCTGCAGCTCTGTTCTCTTCCCTGGGAGAGATCCCAAAGAGGAAAGCCACAAACTCTGCCAGAGGTGCAGAGCAGGCCTCCGGCCCCCCTTGCAGGCTCCTCTTCTTGCCATCCTCGTCTTCCCACCACCTATCTGGTGACCAGAGGGAGAGAGCAAGCAGCTGTGGGGTGCACTATGAGCTGTGTGGGGATGGTAAGCAGCTCTGTGTCTCTTTGTTATCTTTAAAACCTACCAGTCTGTCAGCTGCTTCAGGTCATCTCTGATACCATAGACAGGAACGAGCCAAGGTGTCCGTGCTACGTAGCGCTCCGGCTGTACCCCCGCCAGTGCATGCAGCAGATAGGAAGGGCTGATGGGGAGCAGCCAGTTGCTCCTTCAGCTGTTGCTCCCCACTTTTGTTCCTCCATCTTTGGTTAATTTAGATCATACCTAAAGTGCGTCCACAACTACATTTAAGCAAAAGCGGTTACCATAGTAACACTGGAGATTTTCTAAATGCAGTCTATGATGTAAACAACTACAATGACTGTGACCCCAAATAGTTGTTTATTTCTTCTGTGTAGTTTATTGGGCATTTAAATCTCTTGTAGCACACACAGATTTACCACTTCTAAGTATAACTTGGAGGAGTAACACATTTTTTCTTATTGCTTCCATTTCAGCAGATCTGTTTCCATGTCAACAGCTCACATTGATAAAGAATTGACATTCTGACTGCATTTGGCAGTGTAGGGTACAAGGTGACAATTAAAATAAATCAATGTTTCTAATGATGCTGATGTTAAAACTGTGCCAAAATACTGGGATTCCCATGCACAGTAGCTAGAGATTGCTTCTTGAATCCGCAGAGAGTGAGGCAGGAATTCTCATGGGAACAGACTTTCTTTGCAAGGTTTTCAAGCCTTCCTGCTTACAGATGCAGAAAGACTGGGGAAGCAGAGTCTCTCTCTCTCTCTCTCTCTCTCTCTCTGAAAAACGCACCTAGCGCTCTGTGTGTGCGTATGCACATGTGTGTTTGCTTTGGCTTATCCACTTCTAACCTAGGTGAGGTCTAGAGATGCATAAAGCATGCAATAAAAATTAGAATGCAATTCTTGGACTAAACCCCTGTTTTCAGTCAAGTTTTGGGCAAAAATTGTGGAGCAGGAGGGCTTAATTAGCCCTGCCCCCACCTTCCACTCCTAATTTCTTTGTAGTGAATATATGTGTTGAAATTGCTGAGGTACTAGAAACATGGAGGCCCAGAAGGGCATTTTTTAAGCTTGCAAGCCTGTTCAACAAAGACCCGCACTTCAAATTGTGTGTTTGGGGGATGAAAGTGGACTGCTTTTCTCTGTCTGTGTGAGCAGCATGTAGATACACAACTGCCACACTTGAGGTGTCATCGATGTGTTTGTTTTCCCTTAGTGCCTAGAGGGGCTAAGATCAGTGGTCCACTGTATTAAGCACCCGGTTTACACGGGATGGGAGAGACAGACAGAATCCACAAGAATTCCCAGACTAAGCAGACAACAAACAGGGAAAGGAGAAAAAAAGTGTTACTCCCATTTTACGGGGACAGAGAGGGATTAAAAGGAGTCTTTCAAAGCTGCAGATAGGAGTGGCGGCTTCCAGGTGATGAATGCTAGATGAATGCTTCCTGCAGTTTGAATGCTAGAAAATCCCTTATCTGGTGTTTGCTAGGGGTCATACTGGAGCCTCGTGGCAGATGTGGAAATCCAGCTCAGCGCTCTTGAATTGAAATGTGCTTACCTTCAAGGGTGAGCAAAGTTTGGGAATACATTTCTGTGGAACCATTCAGATGTCTGAAGGCACTCTGTCTAGTTTGAAGTAGGTTTGAATCTATAATTTCAGTTGCATTTGGGGACCGTACATACCTCCTAATGTTAGGCATCCAAATGACATGCCTAGGGATCTTAGTTGCTGTGGGTTCTTTTTGTAGCCAGTGCAAAGAAATAGCTGTGTCCAAGCAACAGTTCAGATCACCTTCAGCAGGTATCTAGCATTGCCTGATACTGCTTTGTGAATGTGTAAACTCGGTTGTTATGTCTTTCATATCACGGGATCATATAACTTTTGTGGTTTTGACAGGTCCACAAACTTACTTTGCCTGGTGAGGCTTTTATTTTAAAATTAAATTCTTAGACATTGTTTTAGAGAAAAGAATATAAAAGCAGAAACACTGGTAAAAGTAATGTGATTCCTGGTACCGCTGAGGTGAACCAAAACGTGGTGAGTTTTCGCTCACGTACATATATGCACAAGAGCAAACTCCAAACCCCAAAACCAATCATTTGTGTAATGGAGAATGGGGATGAATATAGTAAATCCCTCACATATACTAATGATAATGATAATTTTATTTCCAGACTGCATTCTTTGGAGGATCTCTGAGCGCTTCAGAAGAACTAATGAATTATGCCTCACAGCAGCCCATAAGGTGGTAAGCATTATTACTGGATTTTGTAAAGTGAAAGAACTCGTGGTTATTGATAAACAGAAAAGATGCCAAATCAGTCAAGTCTGTGGCAAATAACTTTTTCCTGTAGAAAAATACCACTCTTTCTGATAGAAGATAGGTACAGTGTTTATATGTTTCAGCAAATAAGCCATTGCTGAATGACTTTAATTTGATTGCACAGGAGTGAGACACTTTTAGGGCATATCCTGTGAATATCACTGAGGTGCTGTAACATAAAAAATAGATTGCAACCAAGAGGGGATGTGTCAGCTCTGTTTGTTGGTCTTGAATATTGGCTGTAGCTGACAGTAGAGCAGCAGCTCTACTGCACAATAATGAGGGCTAAGAAGATCTAGCGCGTTCTGTTGAACTGCTGTTGGCCTTCCTTATCATATTACCTTATCTCCTAGCTGCAGGGATTTGCTCTCTTTCAAGGAGGTATGCACAATGTTGTTTTCCCTCGCCTTGAATTAGAGGTATGAAAGTAGCAGGGGCTGTGAGTGCTGCTTCTCAGAGGTTTCCTGAGAGAGGGATCCTGCGAGGGGGTAACCTCCCGTACCCATGGGATTTGGCTTTGGAGGGCATGAGGGTCAGGCTGGCATCCCTCCTAGTGCCGCAGCTTCCAGTACCTGTCTCTGCCTGAGCTCTGGTGTCTCCCATCAGAAGTCCTTTACCTCAGGCTTGTGGCTGTCAGCTCTCAAGCCACATTTCAGTGCCTGTAGCCGTCGTTCCATGGAGACATGACTAGCCATATGGTAGTGCTGCTTCTACCCCTGTTTTATTAGCTAATTTTAATTAACAAGCAATTGTAATAACCAGACAGATAAATATAATAACCTACTGTCATGCATCATTGTAAATAATGGCCGTAGTAGCCACACCGGTATTATTTGACTTAATATGAATGTGTTTGACATACGCCATCGAGAATGAAATGAACACGATGCCTAAGACAAACCGTATATTAACATGTGGTCCCTGTTGTTCAAAAGCCCTGGAAACCTAGCTGTAATCAATAACAGTAAAGTTCTGAAGAATGAAAGGATGATCACAACCGTTTATGTATGAGTTAATGCAAACCAGACGAAATGCATAACCAAATGCAGACAGGAGTTGAAAAACTGTAACTCAGTTCCAGAAATTTTGTACTAAAGGCCTAGACTTTAACAGGAGTAAACAAGACCCATTCCTAAGACACAGCTGAGAAATCTTTGTGCAAAACAGAAGGCATATATAAGTGAAAGATGTCAAATGGTGTTTGGCTGTAATTGGATATAGCATGAATGCCGTGAAAATGTTAACCTAATTCTGTCCTAAATCTGAAACCAAACTTGCCACCTAAGATTTCTTCTAAGCTTTTCTAAAGTGCAGTTGTGGAACGACTAATTGAAAGAAAACTGTAATTCTAATAGTTGAACATGCCCTTTTATTACGAGTTTTGTCCAACAGTAGAAGGTGGAGGAGGAAAGAAATCAGTTACTTTACAGACCTTCATGTAAAAAAAAAAAAAAAATGGGGTGGGAAATAATAAAAAATTTAGTTTTTCTAATAAATCAGATATATTAAGCTGTAGGCTTCTGCCCGTCTAAAATAAAAGGAAGCAAGAGATTGTCAGTGGCAAAAATACTACCTTGTGGGATTTTAATAGAATTGTAAAACCCATTCCCCTGCCTTTGGGATGATGTAGTGAAAATGCAAGGTGTTACTCACAGTTCTGGTTGGTTTCATTCAGTGTCTGAGTTGCCTTTTGTCGTCAGTGGGGTGCAATTCCTATGGAGTGAAACAACGCATACGGCACAGACTAAAGTGCCTCAAAACAGCCGTGTGCTGCCTTAGGCAGTACTTCAGTGGTTAGTAGGACCAATGAATGTGCACACTAACAACAGCGAACGCAGCCAGTTTAAGGATCAAGACCAAAGGCTGTTTTTCAGATAAGAGAAAGGAGAGGGTGAAAATACACAGGTGTGCAGGAATACAGCGTTGGGATCGGATTTAGGGCCTTGGCACAGAGAGAGGATTCTTCTCCCTCTGTTGTTACTTTGCAACAAACGTTGCAACCTGAAACATAACCTAACTAAAATACTGCTTCAACCTTCCTTAAACTTCAAAGTGGCTCTGTTCGACTGGTGAGGGTTGGGCAGAGCAGAAGAAAAGAGTAGCAGCTAGGGCTTACTAAAACTAGTGGGGCTTTCTGCTGGGGCATACAGTCACTTTGCTACCTTTTGAAAGGATAGGCATGCCCTTCGTAGTCTGTCTATGCTGGTGAAGATAGGTGTGCAGCCACAGAAACCTGGTATCAGAGAGGATGCTGCAATGATTCAGGGGTAATAGATTTTTGGCCAAAAGCAGAGTGAAAGAGCATGCAGTGACACACGCGATACCCCTGTCTTACACAGCTGCCCTGGATGTGCAAGGTACAGTCCAATTCTTTTTCTAGTCCACAGCAGAGGAGCAACATAGCAAGTAATTGTCTTGCTCGTTGCTCCATTCACTCTCCTGTACCTGTAAGATGAAGAGCTGTTGCTACCACAGGAAGAGTAGCAGTGGGTCTATGGTGACAGGGTAAGCAAAGAACAGTGACTGGCAAGTGCATACTGCAGCAAAAGGGGGATCCCAGCCTGTCAGAAATATCTCGCCTTGGTTCTCTGTCTGGATGTTGAAATGCTGAGCCAGCATCCTGATGCACTTTGTTATTCTGGAAGAAAGTTACTCCATTTACTCCTCAGGTTCCTGGAAGGATTGCTGGGGTCAAAGACTGGCCTGTAATTGCAGCTGTCAGCTCACTATTAAATGGAGAGATGTAAAATACCTCCTTGCACATAATTTATTAACATTTAAAACCCATCAGGGGACATATAAAACATTCCTCTTTTTGTAACATTTATAAACTACTGAGGAGCACAGACACATTCCCCTATATTAATTACCCTAATTTAGGCAATGTCCATGGAGGGCCCGTGAGCACAGCAGCTATGATTCCACCCCCCTGCCCAGTTCTTTTATTTCTAGGCATTGAGGTTCCCCTGAGCCCATTCCAGCTGCAAAATCTCCTGGCATGAAGCAGGGTAATGCTGGAGAGTGAATGTGTTTTCAGACCTTGTATACATGAGGGAGTTGCACTAAGATTACTGGTAAACCTGCTTAGTTAAACCAATGCAAAATGTGACATGGACAGTCTTATTTCATCTGGTTGCTTCTTTTAGATTTGGATTAGGTCTGAAATCAAGTAAACCCCCATTTAACATCTTTAAATAAAGATGTATGAAGGCATTCGCATCAGTTTAACTTGAATTGTTTCAGTCAGATTGAAATGAAACCCGTGAAACTTTCTTGTACTGAGATGACCTCAGTAAATACAAATTTCTGTCTCTCTTCTACAGGCCTGAGGGGTTGCAGCTCTTCTGGCTTTTCACAAGGCATAATTTAGTCACTGATGCCAGGAGCCAGTGGGAATTAGAAGCTCTGCTGGATCAGGGTAAATCAAGTGAGGGGCATTTAGTGGTCAGGGAAGGCACATAAGAGAAGGCAGCTTTACTTGTCTCACTCGGTGAAAATGATCACAGCAGCTCCTCTGAACCTCTTCAGGCCTAGTGCTGTGAAAGGGTTGAGCCTGCCATAGATCCTCAGTGTCTTCTTGTTGCTGTCAGAGTATCCAGTGGGGTTAGATCGTATGGGGTAGTCCAAGTGATGCATCTGATTGGGGAAGGGGTACTCCAAGTGGTGCATCTGACTGGGGAAGGGTCAGCCTGCAGCATCTTTGGATGGCAAATTCCCTTTAGAGCATTCACTCCTCTCTGCTGCGCTTGAGCATTGGTACCCATGTGCAAGAGCAAGAAAATGGGCAGGTACCAATTTCCCTTGGCTTATTTCAGCCAGCTGGTAACACCTAAGAAATGTGGCTACTTTCAGTTTGTGAAACGTTTGTGGTGGGCAAGTTTTCCTGCAGTAGTGTGACGTTTGGAGAATAAAATAAATATGTTGTACTGAATGTCATCTTGAGTTTCCCCATGAAATAATTTGAAGAGTGTTCCCCAGCTGCATGTGCTGAGCTGTGAGAATTGTTGCTGAAAGCACATAATGTTGTGTATGCTTAATTTTAAATGACTCCACCATGGAGAAGTCTGTACGTGTTAGAGAATTACCATGGTTTTGAATGGTACAGATCTAAGGTTTACTTCATCAGAAGTGAAGCCGTATAAATGCTGCTTGTCACTTTCTTACTCTGCACTTGCCATGTCACCTGTGGATGTTTTGGCGTGTCCCCAATCAGTGATGGAACAGCACTGAGAAATATCTGGAGTAGTAGGGTTCTTGTGCAGAGGGGAGCTGATTGGGTCCAGTACCTGGAGGGGGATCCTTCTGCAGAGGTATTCCTCCCATTGGCTGTGCCACTAAGCCATATATCATAGGAGGGCTGAAATTTGTTTTTATCAATTCAGGAACAAGATCCTACATCTGTTCCTAATTACAGGTAGGGGTCTCAGAGGAGGTCTGAGTTACAGTGTATGTGGATATCAAAATGCAAAGCGCTCATTACTTGAATAGGTAAATAATTTTATTCATCATCTGTGCAGGGACGTAGGAAGCGTGGCCCAGGAGATGTTAACGATTAACTGCAATCTCGTTTGCATTACTGGCTATCAATATCTTCACCTCTTCTGCACGGTAGTTTGACATTTACTATGTAAACCTTCTGAAAAGGGGTTAACTTTTCTGTGTGACTTGGGCATTTACAAATATATTTCTGTTTTTGTCAGATTGAATTTACATGGTTTTTTTCTATAGAGGATGTGTTTTTCTTGTTCTTTGTTTTCTTTTGGGGAATGAGGGACCAAGTGTCTTCTGTAAAATCCGGGCTACCACAGCTTATGACTGGCTTCCATTCAGATTGAGGTGCTAACCACCAGTCCACCAGGACTGTTTCCTGTGTCTGAAATAGATAATTTCCCTGGATCCAAAATTTTAGTTTTTGGCAGAGTTGGTGGTGTTGCTTATCCTCTTGAGGGCAGCTGTCTCTGTCCCATGCGATATACAGATTTTACAGTCCAGTAAATGCCAGGATTTGCTCTTGGTTTCTTAAAGGACTTGCCCTCGCTGTAGGGTTACTCTAGTTGCTGGCAAAAAAGTCACATATAAGAAACGTGCCAACCCATATTGATACCATTTATTGCTATAGATTCAAACAGACATGAGAGAAAAAAATAACGAGAAGTGTAGCTGTTTGCAAGCAAATACATCATTATTCATATTTTTTAACTGGAGCTGGCTTAACTTCAGTGCACACTGGTGCCTTTTACTGAAGTTGTCTGCACATTTGGAGAGTATAGGCAAAAACTTGAGTTAATAGCATCTGCTGTGTGGCAATATGACTCTCTTCTATGGCTTAACCACAACACTACCACACGGCTGTCCTCCCTGTAGTAATCCTAACTGAAAGGTTGTTAACGCAAGGCTATGTACCTGCTGGGAGACTCTTTTTTTCTGTTAGAAATTCCAACTGTATCCCAGGCAGTGCAAAATACTGCTGAGAGATTGGTTCTGCCCTCTGCTAATTGTGGTAGCAGAAGTGCTTTGTACGTACGGGGTTGGGAAAGCCCTCTGAGAACCTTTACACGTTCAGTAATGTAAAATACACTGCTGCTGTTACTTGAATTGTTAAGTTTGTTGAGGTGAACAGCAGTTACCTGCAAATGGGAACAGGAGACAAGCTGGGGACTTCAAACCAGTGCGTTTAACTTGAATTCAGTACCAAGCATATTGTTGGAGTTACTAGTGAAGCAATCAGTTCGGAAGTAACTACAGCAATACAGGTGGTAAATAGATGGCAGCATGGATTTATTAGAAGTAAATCATACAAACTAACTTAATTTCTTTCTCTGATAGGATAAAAAGCTTAGTGGATAAGGTAAATCCACCAGAATAATGTGTCTCCATTTCATGAACATTTTTCTTACAGTTCCGTACAACAGTCTCATAAGAAAATTAGAAGTATGGAAAAAACATAATTTTTATGAAATGTGATAGATTGTAAGTCCTTTTGAGTGATAGTAAATATATACGTCAAGGTGTCACATGGGTGCTTATATACATTAATAACTCAGTTTTGAGAGAGGAGAGAGCTGTCTTTCAGGAATCAATTCTGGCTCCAGTACTAAGTTAATGTGCTCTGTTTTCATTAATTGCTTTGATGGTAGGATTAAGACTTCATTGATCATATGTGTGATTAATATTAGTCTTGTTGGGACTGCAAATACCCTGCACAGAGTAGTCATTAAAATATATCCTTCTCTGGACATGTCCCTGGCATACGCCCTAGAGTCTCAGACAGGGAGTATGACCGTAGCTGGGCCACTTTGGAATTTCTCTATAAAGAAAAACTCCCTCTGTCCTTCTAGCTGGGGTCAAGAGATTGGCTCTCTATCTGCAATTACATTTAAAAAAAAAAAAAAACCAAACCAAAAAAAACCCTTGAAAAACTTACATTAAAAGAACATTAAGGTTGTAAAGCCAACCACTGAGTAATTAGGAAATAATAGAATTCAAGTGGCCTGTATAATTTTATTTCAGCTTCCTAATGCATATGTATTATGAGGCAGTCTTTAATTCCAGGAATCCATACTATTTTTAACTCAGGATTCTCCTTTGGTAGCCCTCTGCATAGGAAGGAATTTCATGCAGACTGAGCTTTGTTTCATGCAATTCCATGAAAAATTCCTCAGAATGTAATTCCAGGCCAGTTTGCAGCCCACCATTTCTAATTATACTCTTGCAAAATGGAGATGTGCATGCAGGAACATGGAAGCACTTCAGTGTAATGTTTCAGAAGCACTAAGAAGAAACATGCAGTTTTGAAGTGCAACAATGGTATAAGGAATTGGTGAAATCTAACGTTTTTTGATAAATAAAACTTAAAAAAATCCTTCCAAATTGAAGCTTCAGTGCAGATATTTTGTAACATCTGTAATTAAAGTCATAATATGATCTATATGTACAGTGAATCTTTGTGTCTGAAGGTTTGCACTGTTGCCTTAGATGCATGACAATTAGGCATTTTCTGTTGGATGCTCTGGATAATACCATTAGATGCACAATAATTAGGTGTTTTCATCTCATTAATATTCATTTTCATACATTTAAATGCCTCTCTTATAGCATTTGTTAATTAACATACATTTACAATGGTATATTCCTCTTCCTCATTCACCCATTCTGACTAATTTAATGAGCTGACATATCAGATGACTTCTCTTACAGGATTCTGCTGTTGTATCTTTGGTGGGAACAAAGAAGTAGTTATCGTGCTGTTTGCAAGTGGTATTAGCGCAGCTATTTTTTCTCACAAGGAATCTGGGGCATGGAGACTCTGTCCTCAGTGATACTGTTGCAAAATAGAGGGCTCCTTACTATCTATTTCCTTTATGATTAAATTTCTATTATTATTAAAACCCGCATCCCAGAAGGAAAGTTTGGGCTCTGATGTATTTTTCAAATTAGAAGTAAATACAGTTTGTACCCCTAAAAGTTTGTTTCATGCATCTCAGAGAGATGCAGCCTGCAACACTCTAGTGAGGGACACATCAACATTAGAAAAAGTCTTTCCTCAGTCTTCTAAGTAGGGCTAATTTATAAGGTAAACTAAAACATTCAGGGGAGTTGAAGGAAATCCCTATCTCCTGAAAATGTCTGCAAGGAGGTGAAGTAGTAACTGAAATGCTGCTGTATAATTACACCTACTGGGGATATTCATTATGACTCTTGGGTTACTCTAGAGTCTGACTATTAGTATTAAGTTAGCTTGCCTGTGTATCCTATAAATAGTTTAACAAACTGTGCACAGCACCTCCCACAATAATGTCTGTGGTTTCAGTTCCTGTGTTGCTGCTGAAGTACAAATAATAATAGTAAACACATACAGAAAATAAAAATATTTCCTTCTGTAGATTTAGCGATAGAGTTTTTGTGACAGTATGCTACAGTTTTTTGAGTCTCATTTCATCAAAAATTAAGGGGAAAAACTCCCATAAAATTCTTCATACTGATAAATCAAAAAGCAATCTCAGCAGTTAACAGATTATTCAAATTCAAACGGAGAAAACACACCTGGAGGGGAATTTTCAAAAAGGCTCAATGTCAACTTAATTCTGTTCCCACTGAAGTCAATGGGAGTTAAGCCAGTACAGAGCGTTTTTCAAAATCTTAACCCTAGGATCTGCATACCCATCTAAGTTCGATGAGGTTTATTCTTTAGGAGATTCCAAGTTATTAAGGAAGAGATTTTCAGTAGCACCTGGGGGATTTAGAAGCACAGTTCAATTAGTCTTTCACTGCAATTTGTGCTTCTAAATACCTGAGACAGGTTTGAAAATCTCACGCTAAAACCCTGTCTCAGCTGTTGGTTAAAGCCTCAGTGCACATGTCTATTCCTATAAAAACAGGATTCCAGTCTGAGGCACATGCAGAGTTTTGCGTGTGGTTAAATGGTACACCAGGAGAATAGGCTGTCACATTATCGTTAACTATAAATGAAGGGCACTGTCAAGTGAGGAACATTTGAACAACATTGCAAACACTGCCGCCGCAGTCGTATGGTGGGTTCTGCTTAATACTGAAGAGTCACAGTCTGTGACCTGTGTTAAACTGAGAGGCATGTCGCTCCCTGAAGATGCCAAGAGGGTAAGTTAGTCCTCATTTCGAGGACAATGGAAGGATCTGGTGCCCCACTTTTTGGATTGGCGTATCATTTAGGAGTGATGGATGCGGTTACATGTCAGTGAACGTGATTTACATGGGTTTAAATGGCTCCTTTTGACGTGTTTATACAGTGTTACTGCAGCCACCCAATAAAACCCTTCCCTGCTAGTGCAGTGAAGATGATCAGATTTAGGTGTCTTGACAGCCCTTGCTTTTTCTGCTGGCAAGAAAAGACATATCCCTGCTTTCCCGAATTTCATGGAAGAGAAAACACAATTCCTTTTAAGTGTCTGGAAGAGAAAAGAGGAGAGAATTCTGTCAGTGCGTTAGAAACTGGGAGAGTTTCAGCTGGGGCTCTTAGGAGGAAGGGTTCAAAGCCCAGCGTTACTTCCTTTGAGAGCCGTTTGGCTAGCATTGCTGAGTTAACCCCCTCGCTGTTTGGGAGCTCCAGCTATGACATGCCAGTGGTTCAGAGTTTCGTCTACCTTTTTTGCTCATAGGATGCAGTGGATGTTTCACACAGAAATGGGCGTGTGCCTCTTTTTAGAGGTCAGATTCTCCTTCAGATACATCTGCGCACTCCCACTGATAGAAACTAGTTGGACAGCTACTGAACAACATTACTGCCAGAATGATGTTTTGTATCGTACCAGTCCATCTCGGGACCTCTTGTGAAGGTGCCTTGCTTTACATTTTTAACTCTGCTGTAGTGTAATGGAACAGGAATTTGGGGGCCAGGCAGAAGGAAATGGGAGTAAGAAGTTGGTAAATGTTTTCCTTTAAAAAGGATGGCTAGAAAAGGATACTAAATTTGCATTCTTTTACTGTGCAATACAAAAAATGAAGAGGAAGCTTGTAATTTATTACAGGGGCTGTCCCAGTCATGCTAAAATTAAGCCTAACAGGACAGCCAGTCTTAATCTTTACTTGGGTAAGCAGATGGGTGAAGGAGAGTAAGTCTGTTTTTGTGCCATCCCTTCTTCTCAGCAAGCCTTGTACTCATGTCACAGGGAGGAGAAGCAGGAACATTGCAGCAGCATACCTAGAGAAATGCCAGATGCTCTTCTCCTGTGAGCAAAGGGGGATGAAGCGGCAGGAAATGAAAGGAGCCTCATCCTGATAAATGCAGGGAAGTAGCGAGCTCTGCAAAGCAAGGTGAGATAGCTCCCCACTTTGTAAAAGCAAGGAGTCTGGGAGGTGAAGTAGCTGTAATTCATACAACCCATGCCAGCCTATTCAAGGGACTACTGTGTTATCCAATACAGAGTGAAGAATTACCATCTTTATACACTATTGAACCTAAACCAAGCCCACTGGGGCCAAACTGTTCCAAGGGAGAGCATTTGGTCTTGCACTGGAAATAACAGTTAATGAATGGTTCCAGAAGGTTCAGATTACATTAGGAGTTAAGATTTACTGTCTGACCAGGATATCTCTTTATGACAATATAGATAGCCTGTTGGAGCTGCTTGATAAAGGAGAATATGAACAATGATGTCATGCTGTTAGCCCTTGAGGGAGAAGGACTCTTGCAGAGAACTGCTGCTCCTGAGGCTTTCTGAGTACACTAAAGCAGGGAAGCTCTGGGCATTAGAAGGGTAAAAGGGGGTTTGAAACAGGCAGCTCCTAAACTGAATGAGGTCAGGCAGTGTGGGGCTCACCATCAGGTCAAAGAGTGGTTGCATTATGGGGATGCTAATGGCATGGGAACCTAGGATAGGTCAGGAGGCAACAGAATTGGAGGTGAGAAAAGTGAATCATAGAATAGTTTGGGTTGGAAGAGACCTTTAAAGGTCATCTAGTCTACCCCTCCTGCAATGAGCAGGGACATCTTCAACTGGATCAGGTTGCTCAGAGCCCTGTCCAACCTGACCTTGAATGTTTCCATGGATGGGGCATCTACCACCTTGCTGGGCAACCTGTTCCACTGTTTCACCACCCTCATTGTACAAAATGTCTTCCTTATATCTAGTCTATATCTACCCTCTTTTAGTTTAAAACCATTACCCCTTGCCCTGTTGCCACAGGCCCTATTAAAAAGTCTGTCCCATCCTTCTTATAAGCCCCCTTTAAGTATTGAAAGGCTGCAGTAAGGTCAGCCCAGAACCTTTTTGTCTCCAGGCTGAACAACTCCAACTGTCTCAGCCTTTCTTCATAGGAGAGGTGTTCTTTCCCGCTGATCATTTTCATGGCCCTCCTCTGGACCTGCTACAACAGGTCCATGTCTTTCCTGTAGTCCAGAGCTGGACACAGTACTCCAGGGCGGGTCTTGCCAGCGCAGAGTAGAGGGGCAGAATCACCTCCCTTGACCTGCTGGCCACACTGCTTTTGATGCAGCCCAGGACATGGGTGGCTTTATGGGCTGCGAGCACACATCGCTGGCTCATGTCCAGCTTTTCATTCACCAGTACCCCCAAGTCCTTCTTCTCAGGGCTACTCTCGACTCTTCATCCCCCAGCCTGTATTGATGTTAGGGGTTATCCTGACCCAGGTGCAGGACCTTGCACTTGGCCTTGTTGAACCTCATGAGGTTCACATGGGCCCACTTCTTGAGTTTGTCCAGGTCCCTCTGGATGGCATCCCATCCCTCAGGCGTGTCAGCCACACCACTCAGTTTACTGTTGTCTTCAAACTTGCTGAGGGTGCACTCAATCCCACTGTCTAGGTCATTGATGAAGATATTAAACAGTACTGGTCCCAGTACGGACCCCTGAGGGACACCACTTGTCACCGATCTCCATACAGACATTGAGCTGTTGACCACTACTCTCTGGATGCGAGCATCCAGCCAATTCCTTATCCACCGAATAGTCCACCCATCAAATCCAACTCTCTCCAATTTAGAGAGAAGGATGTTGTGGGGGACCGTGTCAAAGGCCTTACAGAGGTCCAGATAGATGGCATCTGTAGCTCTTCCCTTGTCCACTGAAGGGACAAGCTGTTAGAGTGGTCTCAAAAAAATGTAGCATGTAGAGAAGGATGTGAAGGAGTGAGAAGATGACAAAAGTATCCCGTGACCCAGATAAGAGACTGAAGAACTCTGGGCAACTTTTCTGATTTGGGATAGGAAAGTGCCTGATGCACAGAGATTCCTGTCTGGTGGTCAGTCTCTGAAGAGGTACTTATGCAGTCTGTTTTACTTTGGTTTCTGTGAACAACGGCAGCTCCTGATAAACAAATGTTAGAAATACCCTTTTGATTTTGCATGGCTTGTCTGGCCTGTAGGCTGAGTCCAGAGTGATGTGTAATGGGAACTTTACTCTGACAGGGGCTCTGCACAGATTGGTGATTTGGAGAGTAACGTTTTCTTCCCTCTTGGTCTAATCTTGGAGGAAGTGAGTCACTGCTATCTTTCTTTCATTTGCTTGGAGTTTGTGCTTGTAGAGAGAATGCATTACAGAAGAGTCAAGTTTCCTATCCTTCCTTCCTATACCTGTTTCTCTCTTGCACTAACTCATCCCACTTAACGTGGAAGGAACAACTGGACCTGAAATGGAGTCCATGAACTCTGGCTCTAAAAGGGACAGATAAGCTATTTAATTAATGGCTTCTGTTCATCCCTGCCACCCAGCCTAGCCTAGTTCTGCCTTTACCTGGCTCAAGGAGAAGAGATGATAGGGTAGCAGCGCTGTATTGTTCCCCTCCAGGCAGAACTTGAGACCTATTCAGCTTCGTGGGGAAACATGCAGCAGCGAACCCTCTGTGAGAACCCTCTGTGTTAATACTGTTGTAAGGATGATAGCAGTGCAAAGCTGTCTTAATGTTCAGCATTAGCAGGATGGGCAGGTGAGGTGTAGAGATGGGTGATACAAGAATTCCAGGACATTCCTTGGGGCCATCCATAAACTGGTGCAAATCCAGGGCGTCTAAAGATGCCTCCCCTCCCTCACCCCCAGCTGAGCTGCTCTGACAGCGCTGAGGCCCAAGGCTGGTGGGACACAGTGCATATACCAAGGTAAGGTGAAAATAGCAGCGTACGCTGCGTTTTGTGCTGTTCTCTTTCCTGACGTAATCAAGTACTGTAAGTTTTACACACCAGTGCACAGATTACTGGCATTTACTAGGAAGCACGAGGAGCAGGCTGGCAACTGCTTGGAGGCACACGGAATATACAGACAATTGGTCTGGAGCATGGGGAACGCACAGGCAATTCAATTCCCAACTGGTTTCTAGGCAGGAGCTACCAATTAAAATTAAAAGAATAAAAGACTGCAAGCTTGGGACTGATGATATGCTCTGGAGAGAGGAGTTGCCAACAGCTTGTGCTACAAAGATGCTTCTCTTTCAGTGGATTTCAAATGGCAAAAGAAACTCAGGTAACAGATCATTCTTTTCTTCTGGCTTCCCTGATTTTCATGTACGCAGTCGTGCAGCCAAAATTCCTACAAAGACAGACGGGGCTGCTCCCCATGAATTCCAAGCAGCGAGCCAGCCTTTTGAGAGCTGATGCAGTGAATATGCCAGCAGTCAGCTATACCTAGGAAGCGAGATTTTAAAATCAAGCATCAGGTGCCTGAGCAGAGTGTGTTGAATGATGGGGCTTAGATAGTCTACTAATGAGAGCATGGTAGTTATTTTTCTATATATGAAATTATTTCAGATTAAAAAAAGTATTTTATCCATCTGATGTATCTTTCACATTAATTGTTAATGAGTCTCTGAAGCAGACCTCCCCTTCTGATGGAGAAAACTGAAGCCTAACTAGGTGAGGCTATTAGACATACATGGGATCTGCAAAGCCAGGGTTTATGCAGTGCCCATCACAGTGGTCCCTGAGGATCGTGTAGGAAGTGGGCAAGTTTTAACTGCAATTACCAAACTGCAGCTACCATGGGGCAGATGAAGTCATAAATCACAATCTGTCGTTGGTTATGAAGTCAAAGCATGCTTCGCTTGCTCCTCTCAGAAGTCTCGTGAATGTTGATGAACTAGTCAGGTGGAGGCCGCTGGATGGGAGAATTTTCACAAAAAGCAGTGAGCTTACCCAGGTTTTTTTTTAATAATTTTCACGAAAGGGGATAACACAAAGACCATTAGTGCTTCAAGATGTGGAAGTTGTAATGGTGGTGCCAGGCAAGAACTGTGATCTTACCTGAACTCTCTGCCAACCAGAGAAAAAGCTGTGCCCACCAGCCACTGAAAAATGGTGGTACTAATCCAGTCAAAATGTCTGCAGTAGTGTATGCATTGTTTTAAGATGCATTTTGTCACATGCGGCCTTTACTTGGGAAGCAGAATAAGAAAATGAGCTCATTTTCATTCTCAATGAGAAAATTTCAGGCACTTCACCTCCATCGGGTAACTTGGGAATCGCCGGACTCCACACCACTGTACTTCAAAGTCATTGCGGTGCCCCATGTCAAGACAATTCTGCTACATTAGGGTTTGCTTTGTGAAGAATGAACCGTGCGGCTTTCAGATTTCTCTTTCAGAGAGCTTAACACAGAAACTGATCCACTAGCAGGTGCAGGATGGAATAATTTATTTTTGCGTAGCTTAATAAACCGCATCTTAAATTATTATATCGATTACAATGTTGAATGAAAGGCTGAGCTGGCGGTACAGTTTTTGACACAAGCAGCACTTTAAAATGTTTACACTGATTGCATGGTGCATCGATATTGTTTTTGGAAAGCAATAGACTTAAAATACGGTGTTGCATAAAGTGCTAGGTGCCTCTGAATTCATTTACTTAAATTTTGATCTAAAAATCAAAGACATTGCATGGCAAAAGCTGCTCACCCAGAGTTCTTGTCCCCATCAACAAACACAAGCCAGCGTTTGCTGTATCAGTTCACCAGATTAAGTGACATTAAAGCACAGAAAAACTACCTTTGCAGCAACCCTAATAAGTTCTGTAGGATCTCCTGACAGGATAAACATGTCTTCTCTGCCCTCCTTTTTTTCCCTCCCCCCCAAACAAGCAATAAAAACATTTTGCATAAACAAATTCCAAATTACAACTAATCATAGGAAAGCTGACAAATGTATGCTATGCTAGTCTGTGAAAATACTAATCAAAGCAGCCTGTCAATTGTTAAAGTTAATGATTTAGATATGCAAAACTCTGACTAGATTTTTGTGGATAATTACATAATTACGCCTGGGTTAACACAATCAAAAATAGCAATTGCACGCTCCATCTTGAAATCACCATGGCAGTTCCCTGCTATCTTTTAAAGGCCTCCTTACCTTGTTCTCCCTGCACACAAAGTGCAGTAGGGAATGGAAAAAAAAACAACTGAGACACACCTGGGAAAGACAAGCAACTGTGGTAGGTGCCTCCTGCCTACTCCATCCATTCTTTGCCCTCTGCAAAAACAATCCCCTGGAGAACAAAGCACCTGCTAGAGTGGATGGAGGTGTGGGAAAAGCCAGCCAGATAACTGAGGATTGGAAACGGGAGAGTTACGTGCTGTAAGGAGCTGCAGTAGCAGCACCTCTACCCATGGACTAAAATAGGTGTGACAATGAGCGTTTCCTGGGAGGGTCTTTCAGATTGAAGAGGAGGGAGTTTATGCTTTGTTTTAAAGGTCTTGCTATGATACAGGAACCCAGGACTGGCAAGGCTTACCTAGGTCATTCAATTTTTCATTAAATTAGCCAATCATTCAAAAGCTTCTTTTGATCCAAACAGTCCCCGCCCAGGTGTTTGGTGTAGAGGGGACTATCAAGCTCTTCCATCCAAACCACCACCCCTGTGAGCTATGAAATGCCCCCTCCATCTGACCACACGCTCAAAGCCTTTGCTGGGGGTGCCAGAGGAAGGGAGGCTCTTGATGGGGGGGAAATGAAAGCGGGTAAACAAGCCCAATCCTGTTGGGCACTAGTCTTTTCAGCGCCTTTGAAAATAGCTCTGAGTCTATTCCAAGCACCTTTGAAAAGCCTAGTCCTTGGAAATCTTGAATTTGTCTTGTCTTGCAGCACTGTGTTTTTCCTTCTCATGTTGGCTTCTTGCTCTCTTTCTATACTAGGTCTAACTGATACAGTGTAGAGATTCCAGATGTCGGGAATCTCAGGGAGGTGACACAGTATAAATAAAATGAATATTGGGCTCTTCCCTGAATGTCACATTGGCTGGAATGGGGTAATGGTAGTGGTGGGGATTTAAAAAGTAATACATCTCTTGTGTAATTTTTTATCATAATTTTTCTCTACAGTTTCCATTAAATAGATAAATGACCTAAATGAAAAAGAGAAATAAAGTGAAAGCATAAAATCAGTCCCTGTCAAGAGCTACATAAAAAGAGGCAGGGCCCCAGCCTTCTGAAGTTGGCTGCCTAAACCCCTAAATCTGCAAGTAGATGTTCAGGTGGATTGACTGGCTCTACTAGCGTCTTACTAGGAGTAGGGACCTAACATGTGAGGGAAGCAAATGCGCATTCATGTAGATGTATTCCCCCCCAATTAAGCTATCAAAGTCAGCTTCAGCTAATTGATGTTATGGGGCCCATTAGTGCTTTTGGTGTATTTTCAAGAGTAACTATTACAAATCCACTTGGTGGGTTGCTCAGCCTGTAATAAGGGCATGAAATTAAATAGTAGTGCGGTTGGATGTCTGAGTGAAACCTGAAATGTTGTTTTGGAAACCTCACAAGCACCTGGAGCAATAGCAGGGCTCTGAGGCACTATTCACCAGTCTTACACTGCTTACTTCTGCTGCATTGATGAAGCAAAAATAAACTTCCTGTACTTAGACAGATTTGAAACATTTTTCTACAAGACAGAAACCAGATGGAATATTTTCACAGCTGACACCAAAATTCACAGTTTTCGTGACTTCTATGATATTGTGATTTATACAGGGACTTTCTGTATCAGCAGCCCTGAGCAGACAGCCTCTTGCCATTCAAGCTTTTAAACATTATTTGGATTGGTAGGTCAAAAGATTGTATTAGCTCTGTGAAATGTGAAGTATCAGTGGATTTAAATGATAGCTCTGTGGGCTGTTCTGTTTCTGCATCTCAACTATAAGTCATAACAATAAAATATGTTAAAAGTACTCTGCTCCAAAATGGATAGCAAACCCTTAAATGCCTTGAAATTAATCATTTCTAGAAGCAAACAAAAAATTCTTATGTCAGGGCATGAGCACAAGGCAGGCTATTGTCTTCAAGCATTTGCTAGCTCTCTTAAGGGGAGGACATGAGTGGCAGAAGGCATTCTGCTTGGGGCTGCGCATTTCACAGGCAGTATTTTCAGATAAAGATAAACCTGACAAAAAAAGTGTTGAAGGTGGTTTTGGGTGGGTTATATTTGTTTGTTTTCCCCTGCTGGGGATTGAGAAGTCGAGTCGAAGCTGCTGGTGCACCAGGTAGAAGGAACCAGTGAAGAGTGTGGGACCTGGCAGAGCTGGACGCAGGCAGGGGGATTTCCTTGTGTCCTGTTTCCTTTGCTCTCCATTTGTGCCTGGGTCAGCTTGTTGTTCTTTGCAGTCGAGCTTCTTCCCACCTTTGTGGGAGTTCATGGTTTCCTGGCAAACTTGTGTTGACCTGTGCCTGAAGAAAACTTCAGAAATGCATTGATTTTCTTGTTTTTACAGGGCTTTCTCTATGCACGAGAGCAGTATTTCAGCAACTCTGGTGGCTGCCTGCCTGTTTCCAGATGCGGTTCCAAATTTTATGTTTTTCTTTCACAGTCTTAGGTGATGTGGCTTTTGGCTGTGTGGTATCCTTACAAAGCAGCACGTTGGTGTTCCTGGTGCTAACAGTACTCAAGAGTTCAGCCTGCTGAGGGAGGCAGTGTTGGAGGTATTCCTTGTGCGTGTGTATTTATAGGATCCCGTACTCTGAAATCCACCTCTCTCTCCGTCCAAGAGAGCTGGTTTGCACAGAGATCAGAGAAGTGCCTTGTCTTTAATCAGGTGTTTGCTTAGGAAGGGATGTGTTGTTGCTAGGGGATGTAATTTCTTTCCAGCTCTGAGAAAGATGGAGGTATATATAATTTTAGGTGCTTATAATGCATGCACCTTATCTTTATAGGAGGATTTATTGTGTAAATCAATGACAAAATAAATGGTAACAGCTCCTACACAGCCAGGGCAAGGGAAAGGCTCAGTCTCTAATGCGTTTTTCATGCTCAACCAGTTCTTAAGGCTACTGGCATGCCAAAGTATCCTTCGGTCTTCTGTAACATATGTGCCAGTCTCAACTCCAGTGCAATGGTCAAACGAAGTAGCATAAAACCACATTTATCCTTCACTGTGAAATGGTACTTGATGTTGTTTGGAACTGATGTGTGAGACCCCCCGCCCGCCCAAAAAA
>VZTL01005954.1:6553-26249 GCA_013400535.1 Scopus umbretta | reverse complement strand
GTCCTTCTTTGTTTGTGAAGAGCGGGTCAAATGAGGCACCTCCCCTGATAGGTGAGGGTCAACTCAACTCACCAGCTGTGTCAGGAAGTTGTCTTCCACAAACTCCAGGAACCTCCTAGACTGTTTCCTCTCTGCTGTGTGGTATTTCCAGCAGATGTCTGGAAGGTTGAACCTGTTCTTCAGGTTCTTCCCTGAAGAACAAGGACTAGTGATCTTGAGACTTCTGCCAGCCGCTTGTAGAATACTTCATCTACTTCTTCGTCCTGGTTGGGCGGTCTGTAACAGACTCCCAGCAGGATGTCTGCCTTGTTGCCCTTCCCCCTCATCCTTACCCATAAGCACTCAACCCTATCATCCCAATTGAGCGCTATGCAATAGAAGCACTCCCTAACATACAGAGCCACCCCACTGCCTCTCCTTCCTTGCCAGTGTCTTCCTTAAGGTGTCTAAAATTAGAATTCTCCATCGGTAAGTACCAATAATGAACAACATGAAAAAAATAGTGTTTCAAACTTTAAATCAATGTGCAGTCAATGTTAGAGGGACTTATCTTCTTAGGTGAAGGGACAAACACACTACACTTAATAAATCATATTTACTTCCAGCAGTTATATTTGTATACATATATGTATTTGTATACAGTTTTAAAGGACATCATGTAACTTGTGCCCCATCATGCCTACAGAGAACTTGGTGGGAGACGACCACCACTGTCAGCACAGATGAGAAGAGGCTGAACAGATTCCCACATGCACTTTGGGAAAGGAATTTAATTCTTGAGGATGTTCCACCTGACACTTTTTATCAAGAAAAAAAACTTACTATGTCTAAAAATGAACAGAACCCAATACTCACTCAAATTCGCACCTGATGGAAAAGGTAAAGGAATTGTGAAAAAAATTGTGGACAGACCAAGAGGTAAGAAAAGGAAAAGGAAGAAGTTTCAGTAGTCACAGTAAAATCCATATTCAGCTTCCTGTATGGATGTTTTAATGCTATCCAGAAGAGAAAGGACACCTTTTAGAAACCTTATAAAAAAGAAAGAATCATATTTGCACACAGTAGATGTAAGGATTCAAATTCAGTTTCAAAGTTAAAAGGATACTGGGGAATATTTTTCCCAGCAATATTTGCTTTTCTCTAACTTTGAGGTAATGAATTACAATGTGGTTAATTTAATGCTATGCTTAGGATGAAATTTCAAAACATGGATGGGTAAAAGTGAATTACATAAAAATAGGAACAGATTCATTACAAAATTAAGTTTCAGCAACAGGAGCATAAATGGGCATTGCTATTATTAGAATAACAGTAGGCACAATACTACAAACTACACACTGAAACTGGTCAGTGAAGGCATGCAATGATATCATCGACTGTACAGATTTATCAACAAAGGAAAATCATATTTATGGACTAGTAATACACATTAATCTGTCTGTCAGTTTTAAAGAGTAAAAGTTTTGTGTCATTCTTTTTTGTACACAAAATTCCTGGGTATACCAAACCAAGAGCTGGCCAAATTGCATTTAGAATTAATATTAGAAAAAATCAGTGATACGAAGGAAAAGGGTTTGAGCTAAGAGTCATTCCATCAGCCTTTCTCAGCAAAGTAATAAACCTTTATGATACTTGTGAATTTTTAAATTTTTAACTCTACTTCAATCTGAAAACTCACTTCCATTCTTCTAAGTCGAATTTTACATACACCATGACAGAAACACACAAAGTCTTTCTCAGTATTGCGATGCCACAGAATTTTTCCTATCTGTTAATCTCCTCATTTATTTTGAAGCACTGACAGCCTTCAGTAAGTAACACTTTAGCTGCTCATCCTCCAAGGTGCAAGTGTCCACCCACATGGGTTGCCTCTTGGCTTGATGGCCACTGCCTGTGGAGCTACCTGCAGCCACAAAGCCATGCCATTTTACCTCTGATCTGACAGGAAATGAATGACTGCCATTCCCGTGCTGAACCCTGAAGTGGCTAGAAAGCAGACTAAGTTGTCACGAACAACACACTGCTTTGCCTTCTAACGCAGCTAGCAATAAGCTGTTAGAAATTTTCCAAATTTCTTGCATTGGAAGTCCTCAGATCATCTAATGGAACACAGCAAATGAGTATGGTGGTGGTCACGGACTAAAATGGATGTAACTTACTACCATCGTTCATGCTCCCCCTACATATTTTACACATTGCTGCACCAATGCCTGGAACAGGAGCTTTGCTGGACTCTCCATCTGTCCAAAGCAGAAGGAGCAGTGCATCTTGCCTCAGTGGGAAGTTGATCACTGAAAATATTACATGTTCTTTTTCTGAAAACTGCAGGTGAGACCTGTGCCAAGCCTGGAGATTTTAGTTCATTTAGAGCTCATGTAGCCATGTTTTGTTCCATTTTCTCTTTAGTTCACATGGATTTTCAGCTTTCACAGCTTAGCTTGAATTCCAAGTCCAAACGAGGCTCCACAATGTGAATCAACTTTCAAACTTTTTCCAACTTTTGCAAGGTTTATGTCATATTTGCCTGTAATTCTGCTCTGTGCCCGGTCTGGTAACTAATGCATACCTCAAGGGAGTGTTATTATGAGGAGTTTGTATGGCTATAAAGAGGATTTTCCTCTCACTGCTCATTCCTGTGTCCACCAAAGGGTAGCAGCAGACTAAACCATGCTGACTCAGATGGCAAGATACCCTCCATGATTAATCGATTTTGAAATAAATGGCCACTATCTTAGAAATACTAAGCCTTGAAATAAGGTATTTTCCAATTGGACTAGTACTTGAAACAGAAAAAAAATGGTCAAGTGACTTAGCTTTTGGGAACTTTTTTGAGTCTACTGCAGCTGTAAATTGTTCTTTTCACAAATTTATAATCACTAGTGCTTTTATTGAAGGTATTTTTCCATACTTTTAATGGGGTTTTTTGGTCATAATAACTGGTGATTTGTTTTCAGCTTGCTTTTACTGGTTACAGTCTGGCTTTTATTTCTCTTATAGTACCAATTCTTTACCTGCAAATTATTTTCTTTTTTGTGAGGATGTAAAAAAAAGAATGTGCGTAATTGACCAGACCAGGAACTTAAGAGCTATAGAGGCTACTTTGAGAATAATGGTGTGCTGTAATTTTTCTTTTAAGGCTTAGAAATGCTGAAATATGCATTGTCATAGGCTTTGCCATGCATAAAAATGCACATAAAAGTTCTTCCAACAAAGAAACAGTGGATTATATTTATAAGATAAGTATTTTTTCTCCTCTATTTTTCGTGAATGTCTATGATTCTATGTTACTGAAAAGGTAGGGTCACGTTGCTCCCTCAGCAGGAAGAACAGACAGATGGAAGACAGGTAGAAGATGGAATCCCTGAAGCCAATGCAATGTTCCTGGCTCTTTACTGAGGGTAATTGAGGGGCACCATGAGTCAAGAATGTGGCAATGCCTGTGAAAAGCAGATCAGTAGGTTTAAGTAAGAAACCATAGCAAGAAAGTCACCACAGCTAAAATGAGCTGTTAAGTCAAGTTGTAGATGCCTGGATATAGGGTTGAGTTCATATTGTACTTATTGACACAACCTGAAAACTATTATTGCACTAGATGACTTATGTAGTAAGAAGATGATTAAATGTGTAAAATATGGCTGTTGAGTCCTAAGGGCTTGTCTGTCAGTTTCTGTCAGGTGTCTGAGTGAAGATTGTACCCTTTACTGCCTAATCAAAGTAAGATATCGAGAAATGAATTTTCAAAGGGAGACATTGCTGTACAGTGCAACTGCAGCAAGAAGAAAATGTTCCCAAAGGCATAGGGCTGAGTTATATAGTTATATAGTTATATTGTTATATAGTTATATCAACATCAGACACTGAGAGATCAGTCTCATTTTCCTATTGTATTGAATGGAAGAACTATGATTCTGATCTGTTGACCCTAATTTTGCACACCTTTATGTCTTACATGGGATGCCTGGACAAAAGTCTGCAGTGGAATGGCCAGAATGTGCTTTATTGTTTGAAGACTCAATATTAGAAATGTTAAAATTAGATTAATATTTCTCACTAGATCATTGAAATGTCTGGGAGAACATTTCAATGTTAACAATGTGTTCTGTCATTTCTATAACGTTTTCTGTCAGTTTGTATTTTCATACCAATACACTACACAGAAATGCTAGACAGACAATATTCCCATGATGGTGTAGCCTCAGCAAACCTCATTAGTTTCAGCAAGAGATTCAAGATGGTTCTTGTCCAATGTAAATATGGAACTTGTGTTCTGCCCATGATTAGCTGAAATAGTTAAAAATGTATATAAAACATCACCCTTACTACTGATACCTTTAGCCTGTCTTTCAGCATTTATTTAACCCCTTAAATAATTTCTGTTTTTATTCTTATAACATGTTCAAAAAATGAATTACCAAGATTGAGTTGAATTACATGGGCTAAAGTCACATTTAGCATGTAAAGGTTTTCCCTCTTGCACTTTCAAAATGTATTTCTAATGTTTCTGTTCTAAGATACTGCTGTAATACAGGGAGGTCGTAAAGAACGTATTACTGTTAATTTTATAATAAATTAATTTAGGCACAAAAATTTTTCTATTCTTCCTTTTCTCTGAGATTATCCTCATGTATTGCCTACACCAGCAAGAACATCGTATGAAGGATAAGTTAACTACCCTGAGAACATTAAAAAAAGTTAATTACTTTCTCTAAGGGTAATATTTGTGTGTACATATAGCTACACATACACATATACACATAGCTATAAAAATTTCCTTATTTTTTCCATACAAGTCCTGAACTTGTCTGAATAATGACAGACAGTAATGTATATATTTACTGAATTTTTATTTGACGTATTCTTGGCAAATGAGCTAAGAATATTGGCTTTTAAATTTTACGATCTTTGAAGAGAAACAAACCAACAAAAATACAAAAATTAAAATAAATCCTTATCTTTGCCTTAAACATGAATTAAAGAACAGTTTCTACTCCCTTGATTAGACTGTGGCTTAATGTCATGCCCAGGCTCTGTCCCCTGCCATTCCTTTGTATCATCCCAGTATTTGTATGTCCATGGAGTTCACTGGATCAAAGAACTGATCTGGTTCATTAATTACCTTTTTTATTTCCTAGGTCAGTTTTTGCTGGGACAACAAAGCAAACAGGTAAAATGGCAGCCCAGAATGAACAGCCACAAAAGCTGTAAGGTGGGCAAAGAAGAGCTGAAGAAAGGCTCCTTCAGGCAGCAGCAGTGCTGGTTTATGTCCATTTTCAAGGCGTTGTTACTTTACAGTACTATGCAATAAAAAACAGGGGTAGGGTTTTTTTTCCCAATTCCCTCACAAAAAAAGAAAAGATGTTTGGAAATTTCTGGAATTTGAAGGCAATTACAAGAGCTTACCTATTTAATAAACTGGAAAGATAGCACCAGGAAACCTGTCTTGATTAAGTTTAAGCTCATAATCTACAGGTCATCTAGAAATATCTCAGGTTTAGCATGTACCTTAACAGAATTTCCAGTACGTACCGGAAAGATGAATGAAAATGGAGCTGAAACTCCAATATGAAAAAGTAAATTACTCTTTGTACCAATTAATGTGTATCATCTTTTTGTGGATTATTATAATAACATTAATTCAAATACAGGAGTTTGTGTCTATAGAAACTACAATTCATTCAATTTTTTTCTAATGAAAGCTGAAAACTTGAATCAAGTGTTTAAACATGAAAGGTTGGTAGATATCAACATAAATCATTGACTTCTTGAACTATAGAGCAATTTCAAGAACATAAAAGAAAAATTAGTAAGTTTGGCCAGTTTTGTTTTACAGAAATTTGCCATATTTTATATACCACCAGTATTTCAGATCATAAAACTCTCAGATATTCAAAACAATTGAGAATATGCTTAAAACCAAACTTCATATTGGATTATTCACAGAATTAGCCAAACTGTTATTTTGAGCTGTAGGGAAAGTTAGGGTCTCCTGAATCTCATTCCAAGAGATTTTAATAGTAATCAGTAACTTAGGGAACTCAATTTCATGTTGATTTCTGTCAAGTGACGTGTTTCACAGTGGCTCACTACAAGCTTTAAGCCACAATATATTGCCAACTGGAGGTGCATAAAAAATCTCATGCCTTAAAACCTAGGCTCCCCAGTGAAGTAATCTGGAAACGAGGTATGGTTGTAATGGGATCATGTTTACCATTCAACAACAGTCCAGTGCTTAACAGCTTAATTTAACAGGGCATTTCCGTGAGCTAAATTCACCAGAAAGCCTGTTACCATGTTTATTAATTTAAGAAAAAGCTTAAGTTCTGATTCCTACCCATATTTTGAAAACACAGACCTCTTGGAAGACAAATTTTAGCCAGACGTAAAGCTTCCCCCTGAAAACACAGTTTAACAATTCATAAATTAACAATTCTAACTTAACAATTCATAAATGGTTTTATTTTGCCTGTGCACTTTTTATGCCCTCGTCCTGTGATGTTTGTTTGTGTAGGGTTTTTCTGAACCTAAGTATGGAGGCCTTCTAAACCCTGTATGCTGCTGAGTCAGGCCTGGTAAGAGCTGGAGCTGGGGAAGACAGGTACCCAAGACTCACTGCAGACTATGAGCATCAAGCAGAGGAATTCAAAGGACAAGCACCTGAAGCCAAAAGTCCCAACTAGTGAGGACACTGCCTTGAAAACACACTTTTAAGTGAAATACAGAAGACACCAAAAGAAGCAGTGTAGGCTCTCCAAAAAAATACTGTGAAACTTGTTATTTCTCCTGCGATACATATCATGCAAGTTGCAGATGTCCTCTGTTCGTGGGAACAATTTTGAAAGAAAGAAAATTCTAAAATCACAGGACATCAGAATGCTTTAGACGACACCATCTAGCCTGGGAGTATAAGTCTGCATGTAAGCAGAAGTCTTGAGAGTCTCTTTATGTCTAGATTCGTCAGATCTTTAGATAATTTTTTAGTAAAAATGACACTCAAAGAAGGGGCATTTTCATGTAAATAAAAAAATGCCACTTTGTTTTCCACAGAGAGGAAGGCAGAAGAGGACCAAGTGCAGTATAAACACATTAGTGTACTAAAACATAAACACAAGAAACAAATGAAAATAATGTGAAAGGTACACTGCTTAGCAGGATTTCTAGACATGCTACACAAAATAAATTGGTGCACCTGCTCTGAATGCAGTCCTCCTACATATGGGCATATTGAATACACAGAAAAGGAGGTGAAGAGGCCACAGCATATGTAAAAAATATTTACAGTGACTAATTTGATCTATATTTTTAAAGAAAAAGCATGAGAAAATTTGCCATATGCTTTGATGGCAGCAACTCTTGGCAATCAGCAAAATACAGCTCCAAAATGCACAATGGTGAAATTGTAATGTGTCCACTGTATAGCACCATCTGCTAGATTAAAAAAAAAACAGTGATCAAAAATTACCTGTGGAACTTCTCACAAATTATTGCAATTCACAATCCATGTTGCTCATGGGAGATTTTAAAAATACAGGTTCATAGTGAATAATGCAAATAGCCTGGCACTGATGAAAGTGGCTCCCTGTTGCCTGCAAGAGAATTTTGTGATCCAGAAAGTAAAAACTACAGCCCCAGGAGAATCTGTCTTGGAAGCAGTACTTATTTATAGGGACTCCAATGCTAAGGAAAACTGTAATGGAGGTAATCATAACTGATAGCTTGTATTTAGCACAGAAGCAAGAAATAGATTCAGAGAGTGCAAGAACAGAAGGAGATGCAGCTGCATCAAGGAAATGCTGAAGCTTTAAGAAATCTGGTAAGTAGTATGGAATTAATATAGTTTAGCTTTTGCTTTCAGAGGATGGGAAAAGGTGCTCTCTTTCCATTCTGTGTTTACTAAACATCTGCAGGCAAAATTTGTAAATACCAGATGCTCAGTGAAGTATCTCTTAACAGGTTGATAAGCTTATTCCAGAACAATTTAATACATTTTGAAGCTGCCAGTGCTCTTGCACTCCACATTACTTTGACTTTGCCTCATCCTGTGCTTTCCAACAATGAGAAGCAGCTGGTTTAATGATGACATTTATGCCTGAATGGCTAAAGATAGCAGTAGCTAGTAAGAAAGAAAGACGACTGAATTTAAATCTCTCCAGAAAAAAAAAACAACAAGATGAGGCCCCAGAGGAGCAGAAGCATTGTTGGGGGTGTGAAGCACATAAGCTGGCCAGGACATCACCTCCATGTCTTCTGAGAACCTTCCTTCATGACTGAGCCCTTAGAAAGCAACTCCAAACCTCATCCATACTAAAAGGATACTCAGAAGATGGTCAAGGTAATCTAAGTATGATTCCAAGCTCATTAGGCATTTTAGTGCTGTTTTAGTACTCAATTCCAGAGAAACCTTTCTATCCCAATTCAGCCGCACTAGTTATTAGCAAAGACTCTTGGGACTAGTCAGAAGGATTTTGGGTGGTGTCCCACAAGGCTTGCAAGACCTGGGTGCATATACAACAGATGTCTCACACCTGGAAGGTGCTACACATGAGATAAAATGGAAGGGAATTACTTAGGAGATTAGCTAAAAGAAATTAATTATGGTGGAATTAAAAACGAGAGAAAACTTAGTGAGAGCATTAGGAAAAATAGGCTGACATAAACTGCTTCAGGCTGATGAGTAACATGACAAGACATGATTACAAAGCATTGGTATTTGGGATATACCAAACTACATACACTGCATTAGAAATGTATCCTGGAGAACAAGCTTGCAATGACAGGAGAATGGACTACATGATATATTTTTGCCCTTTTCATTCCTGATCTAGGATATTTCACATATTCTGTGATGTAGATTACCAATCTTTGAGCTTTGTGAGGTAATTCTGAGACAGCAATCAGTAGTTTACATAATTAGTGTAACAGTATTTAATTATATGATTACTGTAAATATGTGTAAAACTCTAATGGTGTAATTAAAATGTGTAATTACTACTTGTAATTACATAATTAGGTATGATGACATAACTAAACTTCTCATGAAAAAAAAAGGACATTTACAAGCCTAGCTATAGGAACCGGTACAGTGCACAATTATATTGGTGGTATAAAAAGAAAAGTCAGCATTTTAATCCTAGCTGTGCTTAAGCTAGCTCAGAAGTAGATGAATGCTAAAAGTTTTTGAATTGTGCCATATTAGAAAAACACATTGACTTTCCTGAACAGGCGTAGTTCAATGATTACAGTCAGTACAAACATTATTTCCACCCTTAATTATTTGTCATCTATTGATATCTCTTCATACACTTAGCTGAATAACATGATTATGAAGAGTGGTATAAGAGAAGTATTCAAATATCTACATTGTGTAGCACTCTCTAATTACTGATTTAAGTCATATATTACTTTTCTTTTCAGTCTTCAAAGCACATCTGATTTCACACTCCTCCCAAAGTACCATCCCACAGACACCAGATTGGTGGTACATCCACATGCTGGTACCTACCCAGAGAAAGTACAGAAAATAAGTTTTTTACCACTGCACTCCAGTGGTGTATTGCCATGCCTCACTATTTACCACACCATCGAATCATAGAATGGTTTGGGTTGGAAGGGACCTTCAGATCATCTAGTTCCCTGCCATGAGCAGAGACATCTTTCACTAGATCAGGTTGCTCAAAGCGTCATCCATCCTGACCTTGAACACTTCTAGGGATGGGGCATCCACAGCTTTTCTGAGTGACCTGTGCCAGTGTCTCACCAGCCTCACAGTAAAGAGTTTCTTCATAATATATAATCTAAACCTACCCTCTTCCAGTTTATAACCTTTACCTCTCATCCTATCACTACTCTCCCTGATAAAGAGTCCCTCTCCATCTTTCCTGGAGGTACCCTTTAAGTACTGAAAGGCAGCTATAAGGTCTCCCTGGAGCCTTCTGTTCTCTAGGCTAAACAACCCCAGCTCTCTCAGCCTGTACACAGGGTGCAGCTGACAAATTAGTATTTATTGCAAAGCACATTTTAAAACTCACTGTCTTTGATCTCTACACCAAAGCAATTTGACTGTTGTATAGAGCCTTACCATAATTATAAAAATTCTTTAACACTCAACAGCATTATCCTTTCAAATAACTTAGTGTTCTTCTCTATGGGCTACACAATGTGGTCCTGAGTCACAGTGGTTGGCATTTATCTACAGAAGCATCCTCAGAATGATTGTTTGGTGAGGTGATTGGCTTATCCGTGCAAATCCCCAAGGTATGACCAGAAAGACAGACTGTAGCCATATAGGTCTCTAAATCTCCTCAAAGTAAATCTTGATCTTTGATTTCTTTCTAGAATTATATATACATTATGTTGGAGGTCTCAAATCTTTTGCCTGTTGCATACATAAATCTGGAAATCCACTGAGGCTACTTCAAAAAATTTCCAGCTTGTCATATGTGGTTATTGGGCCATGCTGTTGTCTTCTCCTTTCTTCCCCATGCACCAATTGTGAACAGAGAAAAATTAATCTTATTCTTCAGCTTTGTTATGGTTTCATTTATTCAGTATTCAAATTGCAATTTTTTTTTTTTTTTTTAAGTTTTTCCTGCTACACATAGTAGATCTTCCTTGAACTAGAAATCCCACTTCTTGAACATGGATGATTCACATATTTTATGTATTTTGAATGTAGTATCTAATACTACAAATGCTAATAGACAAAAACTTTTTTTTTTTCC
The DNA here is from genome assembly GCA_013400535.1 of Scopus umbretta. NCBI lineage: Eukaryota > Metazoa > Chordata > Aves > Pelecaniformes > Scopidae > Scopus > Scopus umbretta. Next base: position 15,531 of record VZTL01005954.1, on the reverse strand, counting down.
TCCTTAAGGTACCAGGCTTGACATATCTTGGGACTATATTAGCTTTTTCGACACCACCATCATATTTGCATCCTTTGTTTGACTAAAATGCACAGACTTTCTTCCCTGCAGTATTTCAAATCCATCAGCCTCTAACATCTGTTATTAACTGTTAAGTTAAGGTATATTGCATTTTGTACCATAGTAGTTTATTCTATTTTTGTTATTTTGGTCTTCAAGATAACCTAGTCTTTCATATGTGAAGAACTCCTTTGCACTAGCAGCTTTTGGAGTCAGACCTTCATAGTTCATTCATAGTCAATGTTATTGGTAAAATCATGTGAGATTATTCCCAGGGTAGATCCTGAAGGAACTCTACTAATGACTTCTCTGTAAGCCAATGATCCAATTTTCAGAGGCTGGAGACATGTCAGAGAAAGTAACATATTTTTGCCCTGCTGTTACACTTGTTGATATCTGCTAATAATTACTGTTGAGGTCAGGAGAGTTGGCAAGATGAACACCTAGCCTTAATCAGTTTTTGTATTTTTCTACTTTGCACTATTTGTTCCTTCCTTTTTGACTCTTATGTAATAGTTTCCATCATATCAGATGCTTTGCTTGAATGCATGGCAGATTTGGTCTCTTAGATTTCCTCCATTTTGAAAAGAATAAGGTGGCTATTTTGAGCATTATTTATCTGTAGACTAGAGAAATATTTTCATAGTATACTACAGTTGTTTCTGCAAATGGAAATATTTATTTATTTTATTTAAAAAAATAGATGTAAAAACCTGCAATACTTACTCTGCTGGCAGTTTCTTCCCATAAATTCCCCTGGACATTCACAGGAGTAGTTGGCAACGAGGTCTGTACATATTCCACCATTCTTGCAGGGTTCAGCTTCACACTCATTTACATCTGCAAGAAGCATGCAAGGTAATGTCAGGATTAGCAAAGAGAAATTGTAAAAGCAATAAGCACATGTTTTAAAGCACTAAAACACAACGTATTTATACAATTGACATTAGAAGACATACATTCTTTCGCCCAGCATACATGCTTAGTAAAGGATGTGATTAAACAGGGTGTACTTTACGAAAAAAACCCAAAGCAACCTCATATAAATTTAGCTAGTTTCATACACCTACTAAAGTTTTGCTATATCCCATCACACAACAGAATTTGAAGTTTTGCTCGGGGATTTTCACTGTGACTTCCAAAGGACATGAGGGCCACAAGACACACTTTGGCCTCAAATAAACAAATTCAATTAGTTCTAACAGAGTACTCATTAATGATCCTTGCAACTTCAAGAAATGTAGCTACTTCTTTATCAACAGATGTCAGTTAAGAATGTCTCTCAGTTCATCTTAATTCATTAAACATCTAATTGACAAGGTAGTTTAACCACCTATAAAATTTCCATTCTGTGCATGAGTTAGTGGGTAAATTGAAACTAATAGCTTGATCTAGAAGCTTGCAAATTTTATGAAATTCAAAAGACAGAAAAGGTGGTTAATTTCTTTTGAGTTTCCCTTTCCCAGTACACTATGTCAAATGCTGCAAGAGTAATACTCCCCTGTGTTTTTCAGTGTAGTAACCTTCAAGCATAATACCAGATTCTTTTTCTCAAATGCAGTATAGTATTTTTCAGTCATCATAAATAGGCAGATGAAGGATAATGTTATCTCATAATTAAAATTCTTTCTTTGCATTTATGTTTATTTTGTATGGAGTAGAAACATTGCATGGATTTTATATATCATTGTCTCAAAGGGCTGCATCAATGCGTACAGTTAAATATTTAAAAGATGGTACCCCACATTAACTTCATTAAGAGTTTAAGTCCTGTTGCATTAGACATTGTAAACAGCGAACAGAAAAGCAGTCTAAAGCTTGTACTACAATTTTACTTCACTCAGTTTTGCTTAAGTGCATGTTCTTTTTGGTTACTGTTGCCAATAAAGCACACATGAATATGTTCAAATAAGAAGACACTTAACAAAGATGCACTAGTTGCATTCATTGGTGGGCACAATGCCCTATGAACTGAAGTAATACTCCTCACTGTTGTGTTGAATCTGCTTCTGTCCCCAAAATGCAAACCTGGTTTGCACTGGCATATAAAAACTAAAGAAGATGCTACGTAAATGTCTAAACCTGATGCAATAAAGGCTTGAGCCTCATGAAGCTCCCCTCATGAAGGGGAAGTGCAAAATCCTGCCTCTGCCCCTGGGCAGGAACAGCGCCGTGCACCAGCACACACTGGGGTGGAGGGTGCAACCAGCTGGAAAGCAGCTTGGCACAGAAGGACCTGGGGGTCCTGGTGGACAAGCTGACCATGAGACAGTAATGCACCCTCATGATAAAGAAGGCCAACAGCCTCCCAGGCTGCATTAGGCAAAGCACACCAGCAGGTCAAGATAGGTGATCCTTCCTCTCTACTCAGCACTGGGGAGGCCACACCTGAAGTGCTGCATCTGATTCTGGGCTCTTTGGTATGAGAAAGACATGGACATACTGGACAGAGTCCAACACAGGGCCACGAAGATGATTAAGGGACTGGAGCACTTTGCCTATGAGGAGTTGCACTGCTGAGACAGTTGCACTGTTTAGCTTAAAGAAGAGGGTCAGCAGGAAACACATCAATGTATATAAATACCTGAAGGGAGGGTGCAAAGAACATGGAGACAGACTCTCTTCAGTGGTTTCAATGACAGGACAAGAGGCAATGGGCACAAACTGGAACACAGATCCTTCCTTTCATCTCAACGTCAGAAAACACTTTTTTACTGTGAAGGTGACTGAGCAGTGGCATAGGTTGCCCAGCGTATTTGTAACGTCTCCACTCTTGGAGCTATTCAAAACCCATTTGGATATAGTCCTGGGCAACCAGCTCTAGGTGGCCCTGCTTGAGCAGGAGGGGGTGGACCAGGTGACCTACAGAGGTCCCTTCCACCTTCAACCCTTCTGTGATTCTGTGATAATCTTCCTGTTGCTGTGAACAGAACTGCAGTGACAGACCTTCAGTGAAATGTGGAGGCTACTTCCAGTTCTTTGAACTGGAAAATTTTCAGATTTTTATATTAGAATTGATGATGGTTACTGATTTCTGAGTGTCTTTTTAATCCTTCATGTCTTAATATTTGTTGCCTATAAATATATCACATACTGGACCAATAAAAATTCACAGGGTTAGCTGAACTTCTATCTATTAAAGAGGAAGAAGAGGAGTAACAGCTTAGTGTGCAAGAAATAAAACCTGCCAAGGGAAATGACCAAAGAACAGACCTGCTCAATTCTAAATTAGATTCTTTGTATGTATTTATAAAATTTAACAAGATTCTTCAGCTCCCTATTTGCCTTTTTTAGTAAAGCCCATTAACCTTACATTTTCATCAGGATATTCATCATTTTAATACAGGCTAACACATTTGTGGGAAAAAAAAATCAAGGTCACTGTGAGCTGAAAAAACATTAAGTGAACATATGAACTATCTCTCACTTGGCGAAATAAAGGTAGTAATTTATCCTCTCAAAAGCTTTTCTGTGTAAAGATAATATCTTCTCAAGATATTTAAATTTTTCTAATTTGCCATTCATATTGAAATATATAGGAAAAAAATGCAGAACTTTCCAGCATATTTTGTATTGCCTATTTCATGATGTAGAAAACAGTCTGAACCTTAAGTACCAGATACTTTTAAAGCAGTCCTCATATTCTATCCCTATGGAGTAATTAGCAATGATTAGTGCAGAAAGATTTTTATTATTATCTTTTTTATTATTAAGTTTTTATTATTATCTTTGTTACTTGGAGCCTACAGTGATTTTTTTTCCCAGCAGTTTGAGAACCTTTAGTCCCATCAGTTAAAACAAATATGTCATATTTGCTGAATGAGGAGAGACTAGTGTATTGTAGCATCATGTTTGATACCAGAACAGACATTTAGTTTGAAAGATAATGAACTGAACTGTGCTAAAGAAAGAAGCATAAGTTCTACAGAATTATTAATTTATTATTCATTATTTCATTTGTTTGAATGTGCAGATGTAGCACATTTAATTAAAAGTTGTTCCCAAAAGTTGTGGCCAGATTTTGTTCAGATTCCTAGATATGCCAATTATGACACTAAACTTTATACCAGCTGGTGTGTTTCTTTCTTCTGAAATACATATATGCCTTTTTAAACTTTGTTGTACTGTCATGATTAGAAGTAAGTTTGAATAGAATTTTTAAAATGCCAGAGTTTCTGGAGTATTTGCTCCAAAGACAATTAAGGCTCCTAAAGGAAAGTTCTCTGTATGTTGTCAGATATGAATTCTTCACTGACTATGCAATCAACCTAGCTACATGAGAAGGAATTGTTTTTAAGATAAATTAACTAACACAAAGTAAAATCACTGTACACACTGCAGTAACTACAATACAGATACTTGGGTACTACAAGAAAATTCAGAGTTCCTCAGAGAGAGACCTAATAAGTCTGTTTCAATACTGAGTGAAACAGGTTCCTGAAGAGGTTTAAGTGCCAGCATCAGAGAAGCCTGTATTTCTAAAAAGTGTCCAGGTTAGCTAAAAAACCCAAACAATCAAACAACCAAAAAAAAAACCAGACCAAAAAACCCAACCCCACCATGCCCAGTACTCCAAGATTTCTCTAGTGAAGATGGATTCTAAAATTGGTAGCGGTGCAGAAACAAGGAAACACTGAGAATTTTCTGAAAATACATTGTTCCTTGAATAATTGCTTGAAGGGCTAAGACAGTTGATTAGGAAGTAAAGGTTTCTTTTTATGTTGAAGATTATTAAGTTTACATTTCCTACCTTTAAGGTCAAACCATAACTAGAAAGCTATTAAGCACATTTCTATTTGAAGCATAGTCATTGGGCAACCTCAACAGAAGTATGCTGTCAGAAACTGGGAAAGTAAGAGAGAACTTTGCTATATTACATAGTGATGTAATCATCACGAGGCAGAGTTCTGGGGTTTTGTCCTTCATTGCTGGATTATACTTTTTTTTAATCCTCTAAGTATTTAAGAAGACATGAATAAAAACTAGTACTGTACTTGCAAACAAGATATAATTAAAAATACATAATCTTTATTTTGGACTTTACCTGTTAAATAGTCACGTGTTTTCCTGAAAAATTACCCCACATGAAATGGGTATATGAATTAAGTAACTGTTATAATTAAAAAATTAACTATTACTTCCAGTAATTTGAGTTCTTCAGCAAGATAGTTGGTATAAACAGGACTGTTAGTGACAAAGGGACTAAGCTCAATGAGTTGTTTTTGCCAATGCAGCTTGTGTTTTGGCTGCATATGCACACCAGTATCTTGTTCCTGTCCCCTGCTGGCTTATTATTTCCTTAGCCCAAATTCCTGCTTCCTGCCACCTGTACGCTTGTTTCTGATTCAGGACTACCTTTTGCAGTATGGACCTCCTGAAGTTCCCTCCTGCTGACAAGCACATTCTTTCCTTATCCTTTCATTTTATACTCGTTTTGGCTTCCTCATTACACTTGGTCTGTTCATCTCAACTCTAAGTCATGTTTTTAATCATTCTAATTTATAGCATTGTTTTCCCATCACAGCCACAGCAACTAGGTTCAAGAGTCCATATTGGAAATCAGCTTGCCCCTTATTAAGAGTATTGATTAGACATAATCCAGTTATGCCTTACTAATATTGCAATTTTTTTTTCCACAATAAAGTCAATTTAGTATATAGAAAACAGATGGGAACAGAAGATCAACTTATTATGACCTCTGTATCATAACTGGCTTCTGTGAAAATGCACAAGCATACACTGGATAAAGATCAAGTCACAATTCGTGAAACATGACACCCCCTCCTAATTTTTTTTTTTTTAAAGAAAAACAGAAATCTTAGAAACTTCCCTACCTAGTTCTATTTCAAAATAAAAGTTGTTGGTAACTAACAATGTGTTCAAATACCTTTACATTTGGAAACTAGTAAGGCATGAAGTGGAGAAATACGTAGTTTGGAATAATCATCTTTTAGCTGGAGCTTAGTCTAGGCTTTTCTAGTAGTTGCTTCATGGTTTTTGATAGATTTTCTTATATGTATTCTCCATACGTTTTTCTTTATTGTATATCAATCCTGAAAGATTTGATTACATGAATAAGTACTGTATCAGTAAGACCACACAAAGTGTATGATTCTGCTTGCAGAACTTTGTAATATCCTGTTATTGTTCAAACATGAGCTGTCAGATATTCAACCTTTTCATTATTGCTTGCCTAGCAAATACCATGAAAGTAAGATTATATATTCTTTTCTGTTATTACAGACTTGTACCAATTCGCTCAAGCATCATATTTTTTATGAGACATTAGATGGTAAATCTCTATTTAAAAAAGTAAAATTATACCATTTTTATTTGGTAAAGAATCTGACACAAAAGAATCAATAGAATTTAATATGGCTATCTTAACAGTGAGCTACTCATTTAAATGACAAAATTTGAAGGATTACAACAATTCACAGAAGGACACATATCCTTTATGAGTAGGGGACTTTTGGCAAAATATTTAGGAGACAAAAAAGTTATGAAAATGTTCTTTCTCATATTCCTGTGGTTTACTAAACCAATGCTAAATTGTAAAGGTCTCCTAAATAAGGACAGCCTCATTTCTTTCCTAAAAATCTAAAAAAAAAAAATTAAAAAATTGTATTTAAACAGAATGAATAATCATCACCAAAAATTTACAAGCACAGGTAGATCACCTTCAATTTTTAGTTAAAGGATACAGATGAGATAAGTAATTACCACGATAATAATTCACTTTATTACTGTTAATTACAGTTTTAAGAAAGTTTTTAACTGGTTTTTGGAGAAGTTTTTGCTGTAATTTAAACAAAAAATAAGCTGTAACTTCAGCTAGAACTATTCCTTTATTTAACCAAGACTATACAAAAATGAGCACTAATACATTATTAGTACAACCCTGGTGTGAAACTTTTGAAAAGAACTGGAGCATACTCCCACGAAATTTGGGAATTTGGTATATATTATTAAATCTGAACTTGATTTATTCAGTGCCTATTCAACACAGGACAGACATCCGTTAAAATTCAGTGGTTTGATTGCTGTTTCAAAGCTAGTTTCCTGACCACAGAAGGCTCAAAAAATGCTGTTCCAAATAACCTGCAGGAACCTTCAACTATAATGTCATACTGAAGTGATTCGCTGTTCAGATATCCTTATTATCTGGTCTTCAAAAAGAGCAGAAAACATCCTTACCCTTAAGACAAAAAAGTACAAGCCTCTTGCTCCCCACCCTCAGAAGCTAAATATCGTATTACCCCTACTCTCATTATTCTATAGAGTTTTCCTTCTCCTGCAAGTATTTGATACCACATGTTGTGGTAAATGTCCTCCAGAATAATCCATCACAGAGATGCCTATTAGAATTTTCCCTGAACCATTCAATACAAATATTTCACATAGCATTATTCTACTAAGAAGAGAGTAAGTCAGGTAAGAGAGTTACTAAAGTTGTGTTCTGAACCCAAAAGAGGCATTCTTAATAAGCAAACCAAGGAAATAAATATAATGTCTACATATAGGTCAGAACTTTTGGCTTGACTATGTGTGAATGTTTGAGATACCTTTGTAACCAGCAATATACATTAACGTCTAAACACATAACAAAACCAATATTGATGAGTTCAGTTGTTCCTATCTAGAGTTCTGTCAGAAACTGCCTTTTAAGCATCCTTTCTAATATAACAGGCTTGCCTTACAAAGCAATTTTATGTCCTCTTAAATTTCTTTAGAACAATTTATACTTTTTTCATTGTGCCTCTGCAACAAGCTCTCTTATAAAAAAAAGGAAAGAAAAAAAAGACTTCATGCTACCTATAAACACTGATCTTTTTCCTTAGTTTGGAAAAAATGGAGTGTGATTTCCCATCTTAGTGGTTTCTGAAATAATTTTAGGTCAATCTGTTTCAAGAAAAATGGGAATATGTAGCTATGATTTTGAGTTCACTTTGATTCATAAAGAAATCCAGATTCTGAGAAACTGAAAGAATATTGTGACTTTTTTAAATGACATTTTCTTAAATTTAATGTGGCAAGTAAAACCTTTAATTTTGACAAAACATCTTTATTATGACTAATGTCTTTCCCCACCAGTTCTTTTATCATCTTTTCCACCTCTAATTTACATGCTGTTATAGTACCAGTGATTCAGTTGTAGTATCTATCCATAAAATCACATTTTAAAATAAATTCATTATGTCTAGCATTTTCCTAGCTTTTTTCACGTTCTATATTGGCATTTCCCTATGCAAACCTCACTTAAATAAAAATTTCCAAATTAAATTTAAAGTTTTCAAGTCACTTGTGAATACATTTCTACACAATAGTAACTATAACCACAATTTTCAGAATGCTAAGATAAACTGTAGAACTATTAGAAAAAAAATAATAAAAAAATATCAATAAAAAGGCCTAATGAAATATATTGCAGAATACTTTTCTTCTTTTGCAATTTAAGTTAAGGCCAAAAAAAAAAAAAATCTTATTCAATTTAAGAATTGCTAGCAACCTACAGGGGCAACCTCTGTGAACACTGCAAAATTTATGTATCACTCTAATGTACACATTTAGCATTTTACGTGCCATGCACATTTTATAACACAGGTTTCCCAGCAAGAGGGAGAATACTAATTAATTCTGTATTTTCACACTCCAGAAGTTGTTTTCAATTGTTTTCTTTAGAAACTGCTAGAAACTATGTAAAAGAATGGTAAAATCACATAATTAATTTAACAACAAACTAATGGGAGCTTCTAGAGAGAGTACAAATGTGCCTGTTGACTTCAAAGGGCTTTGAGCAGATTCTAAATAAGGTAGGATTCAACAGGAACCTTTGCTGTACTAACTATACATCTTGTTGCATTCACAGCAATATTTGTGGCTTTATTTTTTTTTTTTTTTTTTTTGTTTTTTTGGTT
>VZTL01005948.1:0-36625 GCA_013400535.1 Scopus umbretta | reverse complement strand
TAAACCATGACACTGAGCTATTAAATTGTATAGAATGCTTCACCATCTACTAGCCTGTCCGTCTATTCACCAGTTGCTTTCTACTTACAAGCTATTGATGCTTTATATGCTGTTTAGGAGTAGAGTCTTGCAGAATAAGGTGACTTGAAAACTTCAGATTTTTGAGTTTATAGCTAACACCTGCATGTTGCTCACCCTACAGTCAGTGAGATTGGTGCGTTAGATATAATTGGAAAAAAAATTGGGTCCTCTCTTTTGAAATGACGACACAAAGGTTTCTATATTTAAATCAACTTATATGGAAAGGCTGGTTGGCAAAAATATTCTCAATACAGAGAGGACTGAACAGAATATAGTGGGGTAACTTTAGTATTTTAGATCTTTGCCTTGTTTAATTTTTTATGTATTAATTTTGCATTTCTATACAGTGTCTTTCAGCATAGAAGTACTGGGCTAAATTTAGTTCCAGTTAATGCAAGCTCCACTAAGTAAGGGCCATGAATGCATTTGACAACATCTTCATGAAGGACTGTTACAGCACAAAGCACCTTCTTGCAGAGGATCCCAAATGGAGACTCGGAAGCCAATGACATCAGATAGCAAATGCAGACAGTCAGCACATCTGGATCAGCACATCATGACAGCATTTGCTGCAAGGGGCCCTTCCGAGCCACAGTCAGGTTCAAGCTGCTGTTTTCCAGGCAGATGCCATGTGAAGGACAGCAATGTAATTTTCCTAGGCCTTCAGTTGAGGCTGCTGGCGTTGTGTGTGTGTGTGTGTTACAGAATCCTGTTTTCCTTACTCCCCCAATGGGGCGAATTATGTCTAGAAAAATCTCATTGCGGGACTGCTGAGTATTTGAAAGGCCGTTAGTGAAGTGGAAAGAGAAAAGCAGCAAAGCAGAGCTTGTAATATGGGAAAAAGCAGCTGAGGTGGTTCCACAGGTTGAAAATGATCTTCAGACACAGTGCTGGCAAGGGAAATGTCAGCTTGGCCAGAGAGCCGTTGCAGTGGGAGCTCTCTGACTGGCAGCAGTTGCAGCTGTGCCACCGCTATGCTCCAGCTGCTCTTGGGCTGCACTGTGGCTTTGCTGTGAATGCTTTGTCTCAAGAACATGGAAGCAGGTGGTAAGGCTGACTGCTGCTCCTCTTGCAGCAGGGATAAGGAACAGGCCCTCCTGACACCATGCTCTACAATCAAATTGTTGGTTGAGCTCCTACTGTCCACCCTGTAAGTCTCAGGATGTTTGCCGATGAAGATGACATTCATGTTGATCACTTTTGGTAGCAGTCAGGTGTAATCAGAAGTGCAGGCTCAGATCTGTGCTCAGCTGGCAGTGCAGGTGAGAGAGGCTAACCCTCTTGTCCCGTGAGCCAGAGGCCAATGTTTGCCCATCTTATGTCACAGAAATCCAAAGAGCTGGGGGAACTCCAGCAGCCATCCCTCCATCCTCCTGATAGACTGAACAGGGCTTGGGTTGGTACCTGGGCATCCCAGCTAGTTCAATTTGATCATGCATATTTCATTTGCCCCCCAAGCTGGGGATTTGGCTAACCCAGCAGAACATGAGCTATGAGTCTGGAGAGGATCTGTGCTTCATCTGCTTGGAAGCAGCACCTGGCTGCTGGTTGATCACCCCTTGTGCAGAGAGCTTCAATCTGCTACCCAGGTTTCATCTAGCTCTGTGTGAGGACACCACATGCCTCAACCATGTGTTGGTACACTGCGGGTGGGCTGCTAAAGGTTCTTCCCTTTCTTACCCATGGGCTTGAGGATAAAAATAGGATTACCTGTCACTTGCTCTCCTTCTCAAGCTTAGCTGTCCATGAGATGGTGGTTCAACCAAGGGACTAAAGGGGTGATTTGCATCTCATTCCCCAGACAGCCATGCCAGAAGTCTGCAATTCAGACCACTCTACGTAAGAGAGTCGTCTGTTCTATCATGGGGTTGCTGTTATTTTTATCCTTTTCTTTTGCTACATCTCAAAAAAATCTGCAGAGTCTTAGCTCATCTGGCTTCATTTACTGCAAAGATTTCAACATTCAATGAACCAGACCAAATTACTGATTTCAAATGTCTGATCTATAGCATGGATAGAATCTTGAATCAATTACAGCTAGCAGAAATGATGTGTGTGCAGAAGTGCAGGCTGGTTCTAGCACCATACCCCTTTCCATCTCTACACTTTTCCCAGGAACTGAAGAGACTTTTTCAATAAGATCCAGAGTCTATGATTTTACAACAGTGCTTTCTAGACATCTGCTGGTGCAGAGGAATTAGCCTGTCTGTGTGTTTCACTATTCACTAGCAACTATTCCTTCATTTTCCCAGATTTTCCTCCAACTTTATCACAATTTTGTAATAACTAAGCCAGGAAACAGATTTGCAAAGTCCATACTGAAAGGTTCTTCTCTCTTCTTAAATAGCGATTTACCCTGATAGCAATTTACCCTGATATCATGTATGAAATAATTGCATGATATGATAAATTCACACCAAGCTTTGGTTGTTCCAATTGATCCAACAGTTTTCTGTGATTAATGACAACAATTTTTCTGTAATGTAAAAATGAATGAGGTCATTTTATAGACTTGCAAGCTGAGCTTTTGAATTAATTCATCCAGAATTTTACATTTCTGAGGTGGATTCATAGTGCTGAAAGACTAGGTGTATATGCAGCAGTTTAAATAATCAGATGAAATGATTCACAGTGTGTATATAAAGTGGCAAAATAGTCATCTTAAGGAAAAAGCAAGTTTGAAGAACACTTAATGTATGTTTTCCCATTATTTGAGCATTTTGAAAGGCATTTTTTATGGATACAGAGTGTTAAGTAAGAAATTTGACAATATTTTGCCTTAGGGGGATTGTGTTCTTATCTTCTGACTTGCGAGAGGCATGGGGTGAAATGTCCAAGCTGTTCTAGCTGTCACAGCTACATAATACCACTCTGAAGTATGTTAATATTCTTTCTGAGCTGTTACACTGCTCTCCACTGAAACCCTCCCATTACAAGTTGTCTTCAACTAACAGAAACAGCTTGAAGAACCCTTAATCTGCAGGGCCATGAGACGCTGCTTTAGACGTGTTGCAAAAGGGGACAAAAAAGACAAGAAATTAAAATTAACTGATGTGGTTGAAGTGTGGAAATTCATGCATCTTGAATTCCATGGACTTATTTTAATCAGTTCTGTGATCTGTTTAGTTAAGCTGTTGTAGATCCTAGTGTGAGCACTCTGCGGGATATTTAGTAAGGCTAAGACAAGGAAGACTTGTTTCTCTAGGCCCTTTCCACAGTCACGGGAGAGAGAAAAAGGCTTTGCCAGGAGAACAGCTAGGGCAGCAGATCCACTGACCTGATCTCATGAAAAGATGCTGAAAGAGCGATGTCCCTTCCTCCAGTTTGTCTGCTCCCTCCAGCTAGCTCTTGTACTCGCTGGACTTTCCCATCAGCCAGATCAGCTTTCTAACACAGAAGAAAACGGTGCCCTATTTTTCTGCTGGGTTAGTCTGCTGCCAGGCTGGTGGCTGAACTGGCACATGGGGTGATCTGACCTTCTCTAGGTAGAGGCTCCCCTCACAAGGTGATGAGCAGTACTTTGAATCATTGAGCATCTTCATGGAATTCTGTGCCTTATAAGGCATCATGATTACTCTGCGTTAATTACGTACAGTTATATATTCACACATACATACACAGACATATATTAGATATGTATATATACCTATTTAAATACTAACTGTAGAGACATACATACCCCTGCATTTGCCTAAGAAGGGGTTACATCAATGTATAAAAACTACATTGAGGAGCAGTTTGTTTAAAAAAGTGTTGCTATGGCTGCAGTGTCTTTTGTGTACGGTTATTTAAAAGTGGGCTTATCCAGAATGAAGTGGCAGACAGATGTGTAACTTTGTGTGGAGAAATTGCCACTGATTGTTGGTTCAGCTCTGCTTGCTAGTTATGACAAAGGACAGCATCTCTCTGGTGTCCTGGGTGAGCAAGTTTGGAGCTCACTACTCATAGCCATCTTCGGGCAGCTGTGACTCAACCAACCACTCTGAAACTGTTTGTTTGCTTGAGAAAGGAGAGGGGTGTCTGTCATTTCCTTCCATAGACACAGAAGCATCATTTGCCTTTCTCTCTTTTTTTCTGGGTTTTTTTTTTTTTTCCTGGTGGTTTTTTTGTTGTTTTTTGGGTTTTTTTAATGAGATGGCAAATCACTTGGGACCTACAATGCAGTGCAAACTGCATAGGAGGGCCAAGGCTTCTGAGCACAAAAAGACTGAAAGATCCAAATTTTTTAATGGCTCTTCGTTTGAACTCCTAAAAAATCCAAGAGGCACTTGAAATGACAAGGCACTTAAAAATGTTGTCCTTGGATTACACAGGGGAAAAGCAGTCAGTGAGCCTATCAAACAAGTCATAAAACTTAACTTGAGAGGCATGGGAAGGAAATGTGGCATGGAGTCTGGGGCTGAAGGAACTGCAAGAGAAGTGGTTTTAAGGAAGAGCAAGTGAGTGCTTGACAGACATGAAAGAAATACTTGTTCATCTCTATGGGATAGTTCAGCTTCCCAGAAAGAAATATTTCGATGGGCTGATATTAGGGATTATTTTTGTTCTTCTTGTTTGTTGTCTTCTGGGGAATTAAATCAGTTAGTGGCATAATCATGGATTTGAACAGTGTGATCCATATCTGATGGGCCACAACAGTATTTCCAATGCTCTGTTCATTGCTCTGTTGCTTTCCATTTTAATTTACCTTCTTAAAAAAGCACATGCAAGAAAAAGGCAAAAATATAACAATGACAAGAGAGAGGGAAAGGAAAGCAGACATTCAGACTTCAAAGCTCTTAACACAATTGATAAAGCCCTGAGTATAAATACCGAAATGAGTATCATTCATATCTTCCCCCGTCTTTAATATGTTTATGAACAGTATGCCATTTTTCATTTGCTCAGAAAGTCCAAGTCCACGAACTCTGCCATTAGTGAGGTGCGCACAGTGCATATCCCTTGTAGCACATTAGCAGAAGTCTGCACACTTGCTCATTTGTAGGTCAGAGTCCAGGTTTTGCCCCTGGAAAGGGTAGGTGAAGTTTTGAGGGTGATGCTCCACATGGGACGCCAAAAAGTTTAATCCCTTTGGAGGAGGAAGACTAAATAACGGCTTGGTCCAAACTTTGTAGGCCAGTAGTGATCTGGTGCTCTGTACAGACCCTTGGCTTCCCCAGGAGTCAGAGGGCAAATGTTGTGTGCAGCAAACAGATCCAGAGCCTGTGAGGCCCTCTGCTATTTCAGATCAACTCTGCCAAAAAAGCCTGCCAAAAATCAATTTTCAGTTGTTTCCACAACTGTGTCTTTATAACGGGGTCATTAGTTATCCTCCTTCTTATTTATGAAACCGTTCTAGTGATTTTCAGACTTGGCCTTTCCCAGCTAACATCTGTGCTCCAGAGATGTATTGACCAAGGTCCTGATGCCCCGTTTGCTCCAGATGGGCAGACTTCTGCTCAGGTGACTTCTCTGGAGATGCAGACCCTCCACCAAGCAAACACAATAGATCAGGGCCCAAAAGTTTTGCTTCCAGGACTCCCAGAGGTGAAATGGGCTAGAGCTGGACAGAGAGGAATGCCAGGAGAGCTGCTCTCTGCCTCCAAAACTGTGAGAAAATGAGAGGTCTGGATTTTGTGAATGAAATGCTTGGATGCAACTTGGAAGGTGCATCCCTAGTGCACATTATGTATATACATATGCCACCATATCATGCATGGAATATATCATGCTATGTGCTGACACTGAAATACCCACAGGAGCTGAATGTGTTAGACACTTTTTAGAGTTTCTCATCTTCATAATTAAAATCAATAGCTGTATTTCCCATTCATAACTTTGGAAGCATGTCGACTTTCTTCACTTCCAGCCATGACATTAGCTGTTGGATTCATCTGGGTTTTCCTCTCTAAGGTGTACCTCAGCAGGATTTCAAATAGCAAGGATTTGTTCAAACCACCCACTTTTTGGCAATGGAGGTAGAAGCACAAGTATGAATAAATTCCCTAGCAACTCCTAACTTAAGAGACAAGGATAGAGAGATCAGAAAGATAGTATGTAGTTGGTGAGGGTTCAGACTGGTTTGGCTAGAAGGTACCTTTCTATCCACAAGAAAGATAATGTCTGTCATCAAAGACTTTATAACCTGATATACCGATTACCTTTGTGTGGGTGACAGTCTGTGCTCATAGCTGCGCCAGCATTGGTTTACCTGTTATTCACCATCAGGTGTAAATACTAAAATGAAATTTAAAAAATCTGTCAATCCTTATCTGTGAGGAAGTGTAGCAGAAACAGAACATCTCCCAAGGGATGCTGGTACACAGGAAAATAAACCTGGCACCTCCGTAAATGGAAATATGGGCCTCAATAGTCTGAGCTAAAAGTTCATTCTCTGTGAGTAAATAGGGCAAGACCTGGATCTGAGCATTGCACATGATCATCCTCATCACTAAGCTGCTGGTGGGCACCATGACATAATTTTCTACCCGCTTTCAGAGTTAGCAGAGTCAACATTGCCCCTGCAGGCCTCTTGGTCATAGCCAGCAAGTAAGAGATGTGAGCTGTATCAACACTAACTATGGCATGCCATGACCAGGAAAGCCTGTGCACGATTTTATCTTCTAGCTTGGATGCAGCTAAAAATCTAGTGCTCAAGCTGAGCAGTGTGGCCAGTCCTTGGCCTCTGTTTATTGGTAACCTGGGAGATGGAGCAGACACTGGCATCCACCACACATTCAATGTATTGGGACAAGTACATGACTGAAACTGTGGAAACTACATGAGGATTAAGTACCTAAAATCCTCATTGGATGTGGTTCCTAGTCACCCAATCTGGTACTGAGTAGGCATTTAAATGAGTAACCATGGCTCTGAAAATCCTCCCTCAGTAGAAACCAAGGTCCAGAGTATATAAACATCAAAAGTCCTTCACTTCCTGACATTAAAATTCCTCTGACTTCTGACCATTGTGCTCTGGGCCTGCAGATCTACAAACAAGGCACTTGTTCACGTACATGTCATGAGCTTGATACAGGAGGCTATCACAGTACACTGAGGAGACTCCAACTGAAAGGAGCTCCCACCAAATGCAGACAGCTGTGGCTGCCTGAGAACAGCAAACTCGTTGTCCCCCTAGAAGGGAAGACCCCATCAGCAAAGCATTCACTGAGTTTGTAGGAAAGCCAGGTTCATTACTTAGCTGTGCCTACAGGGACACACATTCCCTCTTCCTAGGACACCACTCTAACCAACAAGTCTCAAAGAGAAGGCCTCTCCCAGCTTCCACTTGAAAGGTATTCAAGATACATTTTGTCAGGTCACAAAGAGAGCAAATACAAACATTAATATTAAGGTCATCTCTTGAGGGTCAGGAATCCTGTAGTATAAACTTTCTTCCTGGATCTAGTCATGCAGACAGTTTTCACATGTAGTGCACAGACAGTCCCAGGAACAGAGGTTGAAAGTCTAAGTGATTGTCCCAACCACTAGTCTGAGACTGATACTGGGTGCCCCATGTCTTAAATGGAAGAGTATGCATATGACACTTTCCTCAGTATGATGCTGTGTCCCACGTTTTGAAAGAAAAGAGTGGATTTTATTCCTATGAAAGAAAGTGCTGAGGTCCCTCTCTTGGTGGGGTGCAGAACATGGATCCCAAGTGGATGGAGGGCCAGGTTGGCAGCTCTAGGAAGGAGCCTCATCACTGCGTGTGGGTGAGGTTTATACAATACTTTCTGGTCTTTCCCCAGCAACCTGGTGATCCTGGATTACTCCTTGAGAGCCTACTCCTTTTATAAGGAGCCCAAGGACCTAGCACTGATGGTGGATTTCTCTGCAGAAATTTCACTGCTGCACAGTGTTGTGATAATGAGACAGTTCCATCAGCTCCTGAGCTCATAGTGCTGCAGGGATGCTGAAAAGTGTTGGCTGAATGCAGTCAACACAAACCACAGTTCTACATCCCAAACCAAATTGTGTTGTGCAACCTTAGCAGGGAATTACATAATTTATTCATAAAGCATTGTATGAGCACTAGGAGAAGTTGTTAGTCATTGGATTGAGCAAACACACTACTGTTGACTTGTATCTTTGGTCAATTTGTTCCTCTGTTGGTTATTGAAATGTTAAATGCCCAGTAGAAGCAGTTGAGGTTCCTGAATATCACCTTTGTTCCCCTGAAGTCAGGGCAGGAAGGACAGATGGCTGGACCATATGCAGCACTTGCTCTGTATATGTTTGTGTCTGTATGTGTGCATACGTGCCTGGATTGACAAATACAGACCATGTTCTGGTTTATATTGTATTGCAGGTACATTTTGCAATACTGTACCACTTAAAGAGTGACATTACAGTATTCCAAGCAGGCAGTATTTTACAAGAATCAATAATCATGTTAATTAATAATGGCTAAAACCTCTATAGACTTGTTTTTGAAGGATAGCAAAGTACTTGGCAAGCATGGGACTAATTCTTGCTCCTATGTCATAGTATTGACTTTATTGGAAATGTTTATGTAGAAAAAGGTATAGGAATATATAGAAATACATAGGAATATTTGTGTATTTCATACCAATGAAAGCAGAAAGGTGAGTGAATCTTGTGTGGTTTATTTCTGGAAAGGACCTGGCATTCCTAGCTTGACTGGATGCAATATTGGCAGTCCATTTTATTCTCATCTTTGCTCTAACTTCTGTGAGACAAGGCTCCTCCTCAGGTCTCCCTTTCAGCACTTTTGATATTCTGCTGGATTAGACCACTGGTTTTACTGAGCCAAGAGAAATGATTCGAGATCCCTATCTTGACATTTGGCAGTGTGCTGGAGTAATTGAAAGGAAGAACTCTACTACTGTAGAAAGAAGTCCCTGTATGAAGGCATAGCTAATGAAACTGCTCCAGAAATCTTCTACTGGTGTGTGAGACTGTTTCCTTTCCTCTTACTAACCTGTGTAACACCCATCCTAAGAATTTGTTTTTGCTGCTGTAGTACCAAAACAGAAGTTCTTAGAGATTGGAAGGTCAATGAAACAAACAACCCATGATTTATAAATGAGACATTTGTGATGGTGAAAGAATGACCACTTTTCCTGGATCCCAAAATCATCATTCAGTTGTAGGGGATGGCGGTCGGAAGATCACGCGATGTAACGGAAAGAACAGGGGCCTCCCCCCTTTGACATGTGTATTCCTACCCCTCGTGACGTATAGCTTATGGGCGGTAACGAAAGGCAGCGGAGTATATATTGCTATGCAACGTTTTAATAAACGCCATTTGTAGCCTCCTCATATTGGTGTCAGTGCTCATTGGCCCGGAGGCGGGGTGTTGGGCCTCTGTGCTACCTCAGCCGAAGGTGGTCAGTTGCAAGAGACGCAACATTCAGTACATCCTCAAATCTGGGCCAGCCAAAATTGTTTCTCATGCTGGTTTCAGAGCAAATGACTAGGCATAGCCACACAAAGCCACTAGCACAGAAGAAAATGAAAAGGAACGATACATGACTAATCACAGAAACATTGAAGAATTCAGGTCAGAAGGGACCTCTAGCTGTCACCTAATCCAGCTCTTCACTCAGAGCAGGGCCAACTACATGGGTTGCTCTGGGCCTCATCTAGGTTTTTACTGTCTTCCAGGATGGAGATTTCCCATCCTCTGGGCAGCCTGCTTGCTCAGTGCTTGCCTGGGCAGCCTGCTTGCCCAGTGCTTGCCTGTCCTCATAGTAAATTATTTTCCTTAGTAGGAGAGTTTCTCACTCTGCTACTTGTGTCTATTGTTTTTTGTGCTATTGCTGTGCACCTCCAAGAAGAGTCTGGCTGTGTCTTTCGATACCCTCCCATAAGGTAGCTGAAGACAGGAGTAAAATCTCCCTCGGCCTTCTCTCTTTAAGGGTGAACAAGCCCAATTCCCTCAGTCCCGCCCTGTACATCATGTGCTCCAGACCCCCACCTATCCTACCTGCCAAATCCTCTCTCCTCTTGGACTTTTTTTAATCAAGGATAGATCAATGCAAGTGAGAGGGACAGTGACCCACTGTCCAAATCTTGCCCTCCTAGAGTGAGGAAAAACTGCACCGAGGTTATTGAGGCATTGTCAGAGCTATCTGGGCTCCAAAACATTCCTAAACCATCAATTTTTAAAATGCATCAGTCGCTGGATCAAAAGTGCTCATGACTGTTGCTGCCAAGGTAGTTCTAAATTTCTGTTCATTGCAGTTATTGTTACGGGAACATTGCTGGCATAACATTTTCTCCTGGAGTTTTTCTAGAGCACCTGCTTCATTCAGCATGTGTGCAGTTGTAAGCCAGGACAGATGCTCAGGAAAAGAGATGAGACCCCAAAGCTCACAGGGCTGACACCCTTTATCAGAGAAGAGGCCACCCAAGTTCTTGATTTAAGGAGGGAGGCAGGAAGAAGTCTTTGGAGAAGAAGCAGCTTCCTTAAAGTGTTTAATGAAACCCTTTCCAGAGACAATATTAAAAAGGCATGGGTGGGGTGAGAGAGAAGGAATTCTTATTTATGTATAAAGTTACACATGGAGACAATGTCCAAAATCACTGAAAAAAAGTCTGTGTGTCTCTGTTTTCCTGAGTTATGATAGCATGTGTTTAGTATTACGGCTAATCCCTTTAAGGAGCCAAAGTTAATATCTTCCAAAGCATAAGGTTTTTGTTTTTTTTAAAGCTCAGTTAAATTCTAGCGCTTCAAAGCCTACTTAAACATAGCAAAAAAATCTCTGGAAACTCTTTATTTAGCTTTCTGTAGCTGAAACAATTATGTAATTGGATAAGCAATCAGGCCAGTTCAAATTGGTGAAATTTTGAATTATGGAGCAGAACAAATTACATTTGAACCTGGAGAAAATAGTAATGTAAGAAATGTAGTGCTTTTTTTCCATTAAGAAAGGACAGCCACATAGATCTAGTCCTAAGGGGTCTTACTGTAGCTTAAGGAAACAAACCTAAAGACTTCATAGGATAACATATTTTGCACATTTCATGGCACAGAGGTGTCACAGGATGGTTGGATGCAATGAAAGGTGGCTAGAGAGGGTGTCTTTGGAGGCTTTGCACAGTTCTCACATCCCAGTGTATGACATTCCAGTTTCTGAGGTTGTTGTCTGTGGTTTTTATGTGCTCAGCGTGTTGAAGTGAGCAAGCTCTGGAGGTAGCAAGTCACAACGGGGAGGTAGGAGCAGTTCGCGTTTCCCCGCGCTGTCTTTTCAACCAGCGTGGCCGTCAGATCAACAAGATGGTAAAGCACATATGTGTTTCCCAAACGGCTTAAGTCATTTGTCTTTAACTCAAATCTCTTTTTGGTTGAGGAATAAGGGATTTCACTGTTAACAACATCATCTCAAACAAAAGATTGAGGTGTGTATATTTTGTGTATATTTGTGAGCGTGTATATTTTGCTAGGGGCTTTCTGTGGAGTTGCTGGTAGGAACAGCAGAAAAAGGAAGGTTGTAGAACTGGTGCATTAGGAAGATTTCTTATGTAGGAGAGAGCTTAAAGCTAAAAGGGATGTTACTTTCCCCAGAATTTGTTCTCCCTCATTCTCTCCCCTTTGATGGCCTTCAACTCCAGTCTGGCTGGTAGTGACAGTGTCCTTGCTGTGGTGCCAAGCTGTTGGGGGTTGTATGTGAAGCACTATGGCAGCAGGTACACATGGGCAGGACAGGCTCAGTCTCCCTGGTTGGTTCTGCCAAGACCAGATCTTCTGCCATGGTCTTCAGTTCAGGACTAACAGAGAGCAGGTTTCCTTTTTCAGATATGAATTGCCTAAGAAAATATAGTACTTCTATTTATTGTTGACACAGGGGTTTTCTTAAATGATTTTCTTGTTTTAAGGACTTAAAAGGCTCGGACACAGTGCAGCACTTCATAGTGCCTGGAGAAGGGGACCACTGACAGCAAGAGCCATGATCCTTTTCAGGAGTCAGCTCTGGCAGAACAAGGAAAGCACAAAGCAGGTGGTTTCTGCACCTCATCCCTCCCTTGTCCAAGGACAGCTAATTCCATATGGTTTAAAGCAGGGAAATTGAATGAGAAGCAAAAAGGCCCCTTAATTAAAACCTGAGGGATTCAGTACGGACTCAGTGGCACCCAGTGTCAGCCAGAGTTCCCATCCATCCAAGCTTGATTTCCTGCAATTTGTTTCATCTTGCCAAAATACTGCATAACAGATCACCTTCTCAGATAGCACAGGGAGATAAAACGTAATTCCACAACGCAGCACTTGCAAACAAAACTTTAGCGAGGTCTCCTTGGGCAAAGAACAACCCAAGTAGTAAGAAGATGACTTCTGATGCTTTTCTTCATGAGCAGAACAATTAGATTTTTTCATTAATCTAGCAGAATGAGCAAAACACCAAACTGTTAACTTGATTAATACTAGCACTGTCCAGGCTGCCAAACATTTAGCAGCTGATAGCAAATTTGTACAGCTGCTTTCATCTGACTGATCCAGTAACTTTTCCAGATTTTTTTAACTTTTCCCCCCCTTTTTAGGGGGGGGAACATGACCAGATCCATTTTCTATGATATTTTCAGAGAACTGACAGAAGAAACAAGCCAGATCAAACATGGGCATATCCCTTTTCTACACATAAGGCCAGGAGAGAGTGAACCACAGGAAAAAACATAAATTTTCCATGTTTTTAGAACTCGATGGTTCAGCTGATCTCCATCTAATGAGCCAAGGGAAAGACAGAGGAGAAAATGTTTTACTACAGATCACCACTACAATGGCAAAGACTTACTTCTGTGGGAGAAGAGCCACCACGCTGTGGTACATGCTCATCTTCTCAAGCTTGGCCCCCGGGGTTTTACTTGTTCACACTTTCCTTGACATTCAGATCTTTCCATCTCACTCTCGATCTGAAATTCAGAAATAAAATGCTTTTCACAGCTGAAGGCCCCTCTGCTCTGCAGGGATGTTTGTGTTTTGTACAATATTAGAGGCTTGCTCTCTTCTGTGGTTATAATATTATTTACCCTGCACTTACCCAGCCACCATTCCCTGGTGTTATGTACTCAGACTTTGCAGTGGGGACTTGAATACACTTAGATGAAGTTGCTTTAGGAGAATAAAAGCAGCAGTTTTGCAATTCTCACTGTTTCTCAAGCCCAGTCGCAAATCTCCCCATTCCTCCCATGCAGGAAGAGTCATCTTCAGACATAAAAGCTTTACAAGGACTTGTGGATTTGATTAGGTAGATTAAATAGACAAAAAAATGAAATTTGCAGTGATCTTCCTGAGAGACTGAGCAGTGGATGGGAACAAGAGCCTCCTTACCAATTTGTGATCTAATCATTTTTAACCCCTCTATGTTTCAGAGGCCCAGCCAGCAGACAGAGATGCTAGAGAAAACCCAGGCTATCCAAAACTGTTATGAGGGTCCAGTGAGTGCTCTGCCCAGTCTTCAGGCATTTCTGAAGTCAGTGGTGGGCCATAGACTGTTAGGAGTCACAGCAAGGATTAGCCATTGTGCGAGAGACCCATGTGAGACCCATAAGCTTGAGTGCAGAAACTTTCAAGGTCACATCTAGGTTGCTTGCTGCCCTCCGAGGGACAGGTGCAGGCATGGGAGCTACTCACAGCACCTGCTGCTGGGGCTGTCAGACCATGGCTTTCCAACAGTGAGATGTTGACCCTGTATTTAGGCAGCCTATTATAGATGACTTATTTAAACAGCCGTTTGCATTTTCTTTCTTTCACTTACCTCTTAGAAGAACACCAAGCAAAAAAACTAGCTGGACCCTCGTCCTTGGGTGAGCACTATGCCCTTCACTTTCACAGTAAAATCCCCGAGTATGTGACAAAAGCATCACTCGTCAGTTGTGATTTTGCTCACAACAGCCTATCGCACAGCCTGGAAGCAAAGCAAATGAGTAATGGCACTCCCACACTCAGATGTATAATTGACCATCAGTTTATTCCATACCAGAGGCATGTACACACATCCCACACACACACAGCAGACCCCCTCAAAGCAATCTTCCCCATAGGCGTGTCATCAATACAACCACAATTTGTTTCACAAATAAGCCTGTGTTGCAAAACAGAAATGCCTACTAAGTCAGAAAGTCCATCTAGCACTGTCTTCTCTCTGACACCAACAAGAAGCAGATTCCTGGGGGAAGAGGTAGGAAACATGGCAAGAATAGAGTTACCTGTTCCCTCCTTATCCTATCCCAGTCTAGTTCCCAGCAACTAATGCTTTAGGGATTGTGAGATATAGGTAGCATCTGAACTATCTTACTTAATAGCTCCCAATGGACTTCTTTTCCTGACTTTGCCTAAACCTGTGCAGGCTTTTGGCCTCCACAACATCCTGCAGCAATGAGTCACAATTCAGTTATGCATTGTGTGAACAAGTACTTCCCCTTGTTTATTTTAAAATAAATCTGCTACTTGCTCTTTTCACTGAGCACCCTTCAGTGAACATGTGTAACAAATAATGCCCTGTTGTTCCTCAGCCACCTTCTACTGACCATTTGTGACTCTAAAATGCTCTTTAGTACCCCCATTTAATCATTCCTCATTGTGCTGGTTTTGGCTGGGATAGAGTTAATCTTCTTCACAGTAGCCAGTATGAGGCTGTGTTTGGATTTGTGCTGGAAACAGTGCTGACAACAGAGGGATGTTTCAGTCGCTGCTGAGCAGTGCTCACACAGGGTCAGGGCCTTCGCTGCCTCTCACCCCACCCCAGCAGCGAGCAGGCTGGGGGGCACAGGGAGTTGGGAGGGGACACGGCCGGGACAGCTGACCCCAGCTGACCCAAGGGATATCCAAAGCTTAGTTGCTGGCTAAACTACAATGCTTGTGTCCTTTCTATTTATTGTTATTCAGTTCTTCTGGAACCAGGAATTCAACAAGATCAGTGGCCTCAAATGCAGTCCAATATTTTCTGCAGTACCACAGGGGCAGAATAGTCTGGTATCACCTATAAAGCTTGGAATTAGACAGTGGCAGATAGATTAGACTTATGGCATGAGATACAAGCTTGCTTTCTGTGCTCATTTTGGTCAGAATCAAGCTGAACAGAGGATTTATTTGGTGCTCACAGCGGCCTTGTTTTGGGAGGCCACCTCACATTTTCCTGTCAAGAAGGATAAGACCTTGCCTGCTTTGTGAGCTTTCTGACTGGACCCAAAGTCAGACCTGTAAGCTGTTCTTCCAGTCTTGGCCTTTCTGAGGAGCATACACAGATGCCTGAACCAATAATGATCCTTATGAAATGGATCAATCACTTTATGACCCAAAGGTAAGAAAAAAAAAAAAAAAAGATGAAAAAATACTCAAGCATATCAGTTCAAGATAGTGAAATGTGCAGGAAGACATGCCTCATCTACTGATAAATGCATCAGCTCCCCTACTCCATTTTGCTACCATAAGCTTAATGAAGCAAAAACGAGCTCAACAGGGCTAATCATCTGAACACTGTGGCCAGAACTGCGTCCCCTGGATAAAACAAACCCACCTTGACTTTGTTTTGTCAGTAATGAATCCTTGTACAAATTAGTCCAAAGTAGAGCTTAACAGAATTCAAAGGAGATCATTGTTGCCCAGTTATCACCAACACAGCTCTGCTTTCCTTTGAGTCATGTAAATGTAAGATTTTGGAAGATTAAGACATGGAAATGCTATTGAAACTACACATCCCTTTGGGTTGTAACTGGAGCAACCTTTGGCTTGACAGTTTGGTAAAAGAATAGAATGAACCTCAAACACCACCAGAAATTGTTTGAGGTTATAGAAAATTAACTATCCAACATGGAGCGAGGATTTGTTCATTAGAACAAATAAATGCTTGGCATGTTTGTTGGCATCTCATGACCAGTTAAAAAACCGTAACACTTTGTTTTGACAATGCAATTTGAAATGAGCATGAGTCATGGGACTGACCCCACCAGACTGGTGCAAGATAAGGTTATACCAAAGGAATCTGACGGAACTGCAGAAAAAACCTGCTATGACCACTGTGTATGTGCCCCTATGAGGCAACCATTTTAACAAACAAGGTATTTTTTCTCACTTATTAATATTACAGGCAGGCAGATAAAAGCACATGTACAAAAATATGAAAATATTAAAAAGTTATAAATACTGGTAGCTGTAGATGAGCCCTTAAAATGGTGTCAGAGGTCAGGTAGCATAAAGTAATCTCCTAACCCTGATGGCCAAAGACTGAAAGATTCCAGGCCTGAAGTTTGGTAAAGGAATTTATTCTCCAGAAATGATGGATTGAGGTTACCTTTCAGCAGCAAGGTCACAGCAATGAGATAAGGAAATACAAGGGAGTCTGTTACTCATCATTGGTTTATCTCACTGGACCACAGTGTTGCCACTCCTAGTTTACACCAGTGCAAAGGTGAGCTGAAGGAGTTCACCACTGCATGAGTGATTGTGTAAATAAAATGCAATGTGTTTCACCAGCTATGCCAACACTGAGCTCCTCTTCTGTCAGGTCAGGGATTCCCCATGGGGTAAGGTTGGGCACAAGGTCAGAAGGGATCTGTGGTGCGCAACAGGTCTCCTGCTCCAAACAACATGGGTTTTGATGGTGAAGAGCCACAGACGAACCTATGGCACAACCTGGGCACAGCCCTGGGCGCAGAGCTGTGTCCCAACCCTGGACTCTGAGGAGCCATCACCATACCACAACTACAGTCTGCTGGTGATTTTTACCTGGGCTAGCAAGCCATTGATAAAATCTTCACTGGAGAGCTGTTCCTGGCATCTGCAGCCAGTGGCACTTAATGACCCCATTCGTGATGAACTGGGTGCTTGGGCAAGGGTGGGATTTCCCCTGTGGCTTCCTGGAAGGGACCAAGTGAGTTCAGATGCTGTAGTGATGGGGCAGCTAGAGATTCACAGCAAAAAATACATGAAAACATCTTGTCTTGCTTCACTCAGAGGGAAACAGAGTGTCTGGGGACAGAAAGGGGACCTAGAAGCAGAGCTCAGATGATTTCTTCTATGGGATGATGAGACCATCCCCAGAAGTGCATTGATTTCTGCACTTTGTGCTCTCCAGCCTTCCCAGTTTTTCTGAGTCTTTCTATCCACTGTTAGCCTGTGGCTCTAGGCAGAGGGAGAGGAACTTCTTTGATTTTCCAAAAAGCAAGAATAGACTCTGCCCAGTGCTGGAAACTGAGCATATTGACCCTGATCCTGTTCCTGGTGAAGTTGGAACAGAGCTAAGGCCCGTAAAGTAAGGCATATCCAACAAAAGCAAGCATGACTGAAATCTGGACTGAACTGGAAGTGGCAGAGATAAAAATTGTGGCTCTGTAGCTTGAGTTGTGAAGCTGGGTTTGAGAAATCTGTGATGGAGTCACAGCTCCTACTCTAGCAATGCAGAAAGACACCATGCTGGTGTTACACTTACCATAGAAAGAACCCTTATTTCACTGCTCTGGCAAACTGTTGCCAGCAGGGGCTTTTGTTGGATTTGTGTGTTGTTTTCCCCCCACCCCCCTCTGCTTTCGTTGGTAGAGAAAATAATTTTTCTCCTTTCTGAGTTTGGAAGTTTCTGGCTTTTGACCCCTGTCTGCACATGGAGCCGTTCAGGGACAGCTCCTGGGTGAGGAAGGAATCAAAGCAAGGGATATCAGAAGGATGCCTCTGGAGAGCATAATTGCAAACATTTTTGAAAAAAAATGAAAAACTGTTCCTGCTGTGCCTGGTGTGGAGCCATCGCAACCAATGAACATGAGCTCTTCTGCTAGAGCTGAGGGTATGGCAGGGAGTTGTCAGGTAACTCTGCCCTACAGACGCAAGCCGTCATACTCTCAGAGAAGGAAAAAGGGCCTTTCCCTTTATGCCTCCTTTCTGCTCTCCTTGGCTGTCTCTCCTCATTTGCCCGGATTATGTGCTGGAGAGAGGAGAGAGAGGATGTACTGGATTTGGGTGATAGAGAGTTAATTTTCTTCACAGTAGCTTGTACGCTTGCTGCCTGCCAGCATTAAACCACAACAGAGGGAAAAGCAGCAGTTCCTCTCTCCTCCCCCTGTATTTCCAGAGCCCCTCCAGCCCCTCCAGAAGGTCCTGATGTCTTCCTCACTGCTGGAGGAAGCTCCCGTTGGCAGCACTGTGGGCGGGATAAAGCACCTCATGCCTCCAACTCACTGGGACTGAGAGCAGCCGTGCATGAAGAAGGCTTGAAGAGGCTTATTTTTAAGTCTCCTCTGGGACCTTCACTCCTCTCACCTAAATAAAGCAAATGCTGGCTGAGAGCCCTGCTCCACCTGGGAGCTGAGACCCTGTGCTAGATGGGGTGGAAAAGCCTCCATCAGTCTACACTAAGAGTATTTTCTTTGCTTGTGAACAGCCAATGACCTGTGCAATTGTGTTGATGGGGCTGTGGGAAGAACAGCTCTCCAGGAGGAGAAAGCTCTAACAAACTGGCCCAGAACGGTCAGCACAGGCTGCTGTTCATCTGAAGAAAAGACCAATAGCTTTTCTGGACCCCCCTCCAAGTACACATATCCATGTGTAGTGTGGATGGTGTCACTGAGGAGTGGTAGGGTGATGACCAAGCAGAGGTGCTCCGGGAGGCATGTTTTGCTTTGTGGTCATACTCAGGCAGCATCTACAGCAGCAGCTAGAACCAAACCACCACGGGGTTGCATTGGCCTGAATGTGAAGGCTGGTCAGCGTGGTCAGGATGTGAACATGCAGGCAGTCCTTCATCCATTTGGGTATTTCAGGGTTGTAGATTCAGATCTGCCAGGACTTAGATGCATTCTGGGTGTTCTGGATATTACCAACAGAGCTGCCAGAATATTTGCTGTTGTGCCAGCCAGGACTGACAGCTTCACAGAGGGGTTCCGCAGACCCACGTGTGGTGTGGAGCTCTCTGTACATGCAGCAGCAGCAGAAGGATTAAGCATTAGGATTTTGTACACCTCCATCGGTAACTAGCAATGACAGAAGGATGGAGGGTTGCAGAGCTCACTGCTGGGGCTGAGGTTTGTGGGGGACACAAGGGTGTGGATGCGCTGGAGGGACTTGGTACACCTCCCCAGAGAGCACCTGCATCCAAGTCAGGCCAGGGAGAATTAGGATGCTGCCACACCTCCAGACAGGTCTGTGCAGACAGGCTGGCCCCAGCAAGCAACCCCAGTGCTACCCACGCAAATTGTGGTGCCTTCCCACAAGATCAGAATCAATCCCTTCAGCCTTATGCTGTCATCTTGTTTGCTTGCTTAGCTTTTTCTTATATATCCCATAGATAGTGCAGGGAAACGTGTTTTTTTACTGGTATGGTCATGCCCATGTACGTCTGAGTAAGCTGATATTGTCCCAGCCTGAGCTTTCACCATTCTAATGGCTTCAGGTTTAATCATAAAGCACTGTTATAAATAATGAATTGTGAGAGACGATGTCTTCCAGTAAATCCCGCTGTGTCTGTTTATGTTTGGATCACTGCATTATGCTAAAGTCAGCTGCTCAGAAGCTATTGTGGGGAGGCACAGAGTGGGTGAGGGAGAAAGGGAGAGAGGCATTAATCTGCTTTGTTGGGTGATGATTAAGGGGCAGTGCTGGGGTGACCAGTTTCATGTTCAGAGTGGCCTGACTCTGCTCCATGACAAACCATAGGCAAAACCAAAGCTAAGTCCAGTAGGAGCTGGATCAGACAGTCGTGTGCTTGATTCACAGTGTAAAGGGGATTTAAGTCGTTAATGGACTCACCCGGGAACTCTGACAAAGGGGTCATTTGACTACCAGGTGAAGGACAGATTAGCAACCAGGGAAGCAGGGAAATGGCAAGGAACTTCAGACAGAGATAAAAGGATATCCCCTTCCACTTTTACAATGGATCCATAGGGATTTCAGGTGGGATCTGCTAATCCCACAGTGAAAATGTTCATATTGTTTGTACAGGTTGAACACAGCAGTCCTCAGGACCAGGGTACACAGGATCAGCAGTAGGAGCTTGTCCTTGTTGGGAAATGTCTTACATTACACTGACTTTTCTCTGAAAACAATGTCATGATCAGACAAGGCATGAATCAAATTAAACACAATTCAGAAAATATAGATGGGACTTACATGGCCTCCTTTGAGCAGTACCCCGAGTTTTTATGGATTTAACCACCAAACTCCCCATCAAAGTTCCCAGTTTACAAGCGAAGAGCTGAAACACCAGGAGCTCAGGCACTGCCCAGCTCAGCTTTGCAAGACCTGCGTGACGCTGGCGACCAAGAGTGGACCCATCCACGTGACAGACACTGTGCAGAGACCCTGAATGAGCACAGGCTTTGCAGGATCACAAGCTGTAGAGCTGGCTTTTTAGCACTGCCGTACCTGCGGGGAGCACCTCCCAGCAAAGATGGGCTGTGCAGCCCCGGCCAAAGGAAGGGCATGCCTCAGGGCTCCCTGTTCCTCTCTCTGCACAGTACGTGCTGTGCTGTATCATGCTACCCGCCCGTGAGTATCACTCACGTCTCACTGCACACAACTGCCCTGAATCTCGTCTCCAAAAGTGGCTCGGTACAGGTCCCCGCCACCAAAGGTTTGCTTTTATAAACACCCCCGCACAGCTAGCCATGGATAATTAATGCCGATGGAAACAAAGGACTTCACAAGCCTACCCAAACAGACTGATTGGAAAGTTCTGCTGCTCACCAACCTGTTTTAATGAAGGTAAATGACTCTAATGAAATCTCATGCTGTGAGCAATCGCATACTGCCTCCAGACTGATTCAGCACAATTCCCTGCCCTGCGTGGCCAAAGGCAGTATCGCCTCCGCCAGCCACGCATCCTTGCCTCTGGCTGGTGGTCCAGTTCACAGACCCTTTTTTTTGGGGACGTGCACCCTCAGCCAGGCCACCCTGCTGCTCAGCCACTGCCACCGACGGGGTCACTATCCAGACTGGGGCTGGAGCCATGGGTAATGCTCCCGCCATGCAAAGCAAGGAATGCCTTGTGTTTCCAAATGTCCCATCTCCCTGCCTTTGTCTCTGCCCACCCCCAGGGACCTGATATGTTATAGGAATCTGGATGGAAAATTCTGGCAAGAACCTGAAATATTGTCAGTGAGTAGCGCTTTTGAAATAAGAGATTACTTTTTAAATACCACAAGAGCTCTGACTATTTATTTACTTGTTCAGCACACTCAATTTTTAAGCAAAACTTTATTTAGTTTTGATGTAGACTGAAACATTTCATGGTAGTTCAAGATCATACACATTTCTCACTCATTTAGGTTTTCTGTGGTTGTTTCTCCTTCTCTGCTTTTCCATCCTGAATCCCTCTATCTGGCAATAATGGAGCTTGGAGAAAAGGAAAAAGAGGAAAAAAATAAAGAAAAACATTCCCTTTTTTGCGTTTTGAATCACACTGAGCCAGACTAAGAAACGTGGTTTTACTGCAGATTGGAAAAATTGGGGTGGAGTGGGGGGAGAAACATAAATCATTCTAATCATCTTCTGCACTAGGATTGCTCCCATTTCCACCAGCTTCCAGCTCCTGAAGCCCTTGCTGAGCATGCAGTCCCCATGCCCGCTAAGGGCTGCTGCAGAGTGCTTGTCTTACGCTGCTGCCTGCAGCATTTCGGTTTCCAGCCAAGACAGAGAGTGCTGCAGACCCTGGCATTTAACCTTTCAAAGGGCTCGTCTGTCTCAGAGACACACTGTGCAAATCTTCTCTACTTAATATGTGTTCTTGGCCTGGCCTTGAACATTGAGTGGTTATGGCAGAGAAAGGGTCTGTGATGGGTGATCAATTTAAGACGGTAAACAGGCTGTCAAGAACTGTTCCAGGAAATACATTTTTTTTTTGAGTCATTTTTATGTGAGAACATGAGGAGAGTAAGTAGAGAAAGCTAACAAGTGTATTCACTTGGAATTAATAACATCTGAGTGAGATACACAGGCTTCCCATTAGCTAGCAGTACCACAGAGATGTCCTGGAACCTAGATTTTAGGAATGGGTGAAGAATAACAAATGCAAATGACATAACTACTGCAGAAAATCAGATTTTTCAAAACAGCATTCACCTATTAGGCTGGTCATCTCCTTCCAGTTCACCGAGGCACACTCCTCTTTGGGATGTCATTTTATTCTCAGGTCAAATCATTCTGGGCTTGGAGAAACTCGAGCCTCAGCTGGTCCAAATCAGCAATATCCCCATCACCACCCAAAGCCAGGGGAATTAAAGCATTTACACCTGTTGAGTCTTCCTCTGGAGTTTTGCCGCATGATCTTAGGGAGGGCACATTGCTGAGAAAGGGCTGGGCAACAGCAGGAAGTTTCTGACCTCCTGTCCTGACCCTGAAAGTTGCACCTAGTTTAGGAAAAACTGTTTATTTTGTTTCTTTCTTTTTTTTTTTTTTTTTTATTTCCTTTTTTTCCAGCACCAAGCAAATCAGGGTCCACAGTGGGCCTCTGAGCTTCCCCCCACATCCCAGGGATGCCTATACCTTCTCTTACCCAGTGTCATGGGACTCAGCCCTTTCCTCAGGGCACAGCCCACCTCCAGCATGCACTTTCTGGCCAGCCCTCTAGCCACTGGAAAACAGGGTCTCTCTATTGCTTTTATCAGTGCTTTCTGGTTTATCCCAGGTGAGAATTTAGCTCTTTGACCTCCATGGGAGTTGTGTGACCCCTAGGTTATGCCTTAGAGCTCCTGGGTCTCTCTTGTCTTGCTATGGATTGGTTTAGGGTAGGCAAGCCGGCAGCACCACCACTCCTCTCACAGGCTTTGGTTAAATGCTGAAGACTTAAAACAGCTCTTAATACCCTTCCTATACTTGTGCTCTTTGCTTCCTGTGTTATTTCTTCTCTTTACTTTTGCTATGACTCTGTCTGGTGAGCCTGGGATGAAGACATCATCTAACAGCAATGATGGGAGTGGGACAGCACTGCT
This sequence comes from Scopus umbretta, assembly GCA_013400535.1. NCBI lineage: Eukaryota > Metazoa > Chordata > Aves > Pelecaniformes > Scopidae > Scopus > Scopus umbretta. The sequence goes on along the minus strand of VZTL01005948.1, from coordinate 13,690 downwards.
ACCAGTTCACTTGTCTCAGGGGTGATGATAAAATCCTGCTTGGACCAAAGGCTCCCCAGAGCCCATTAACCCGGGGATGACAGCAAGTGAGAGCTGCCCTGTGGCTGCAAGCTGACATGGTCTTTATAGGCTGCTTGTTTGTGCATCTGTGTGTGTTTATTAAGTTGAGGAGTTTGTTCCTTAGTTGCTGCAATGAAAGCAAACCAGCAACAATGCGATGCAATGTTTGGACTTATTTAACTAGTCAACATTATAACAGCAAGATTTTCTCTTCTGTTTGCCCTTGAACTCTCTTGCTGTTATCCTGTTCTTTACTCTGCTTCTGGATTCTTCTCTTGTCTTTAGGTCATGTATTCCCTTTAGTCCTACATTCCCTCATATGCACACAAGCATACTGCTTCACCCTGACTTTGCTTTGTGCCATCTTCCACACCATCCCCTCTAGTGGGAACACCATCTCCAAGGTGTGCTGGTAGCTCTTCCATGCAACATCATCACAAGGGACCCACATGCTGTTCCTCGCTTCTGTGTCTGGTTTGTGCTGTGTTTCTTCAGTACCTTCCCTCCTCTATTTCCCCTCCTGTGCCGTTGGAAGAGGTGAGTGCACAAGCCAACCTCTTTGAACTCTTCACCACAGTTAGGCAGCAACAGAGCTCCAGAGAGAAGGAAGCTCTGGACCTCTTTGGTGAGAATGAGGGTACCTGTGGGCAGGAGCACAGGAAAAGCTGAGGGAGCTGCACAGCAGTTCTGGGTTGGAGTGGGACTGTCAGTAGCGCAATAGCGGGGGCTTACTGCATATGGGTCTTGACTGTATAGAGTGCTTTACTCATCCTCCAACTTCCAGGCACTGCTATCTTTGGCTATGAAGTATTTGTGATAATTTTCTATTCTATTCTATTTATGTCATGCTGCCATGCTCATAAATTAAATATACTCATCTTGTATAAGAGCCTGCTGGATGTGGGGCATGACCCACCCATTGCACATACTCAGAAGTGCTAAAGAAAGGTAACAACAACATAGATGTCTTTTCATCAGTGGATTTTGGAGTTTTCCACGAGAGATACCCAGATGGTCTCCTTAGCGTGAGGGTGAAGCTGAGGCTGTTAAGCGTCTTATCCAAAGTCACTCAGCAAGCAGATAAAAGAGTCAGGATTCAAATCTAGGAATCCAACACTTCAGTACAATGCTCTGTGTTGTAGGTCTTGAAACAAAATGGCATAAAACCCCTCTTCCTCAATTCTCACCTTCCTGGAATAATGAAAATTACTTTGAAGTCCCAGGTCGCATTTTACACGTTGCCTGCTGTGATTGTGTGTCTGCATCCACCCTCCCCTCTGGACCAGGAGGATTGTTCGAAGTAGCAGAACAGAATATTGCCTGGACAAAAGCCCCTGGCATGGACACACAAGGGTTATTGCAGGTTGAGAAGCCATGTGTGACTTCTGCTGGCACAATCTGGGCAGGAAATTTTACAAACATGCCAACTTTCCTGTGTAACTTCACGTTCGCCTGGCAGTATGTGCATGATTCATTCAGACATGTCTTTACCCCATTCTCTTCCCATTCCTTTTTTAATTTATTTGAACAATGTCTGTCTCTCCTCTCTTCCAGAGAACGTGCTGCCATTTCACCAGTGTGGAGAAAAAAATGTGCATTTCTAAAAAGTAATAAAGAAATAATAATTTTTCAATCTTTTTTGTGAGTTTTATGATGACAGAAATCATCATCAACAAACCACAATTCGGGAAGACCAGTTACTGCCACAGTCAAGTCCTTTACCTCTTATTTTTTGTTTCTTTTTTATATCCTTATTTATTCTTATAAATCCTTCTTTTTACAGCCTTCTTTTCTTTCTAAACACACCTTTTATATACCTTTTGGATCACATTGTGGTTTAGGTATGTATTTTCTGCTTTCTTAAGGTCTGAAACTGTACAGTCTAATACTGGTATGGAGTTATGTCACAGCTAGGAGGTTATTAGCAGCAAATTAAGCAAGGATTAATTCTTCACCCACACATTTATCACAGCAATCCAGATCTGATTATCTGTTTGGTATGATGATCTGCCAAAAAATGCCATGAGTTCTTGGTGTGTCTGTCTGTATGGATATGCAGCTGCTGTAGCAAAATGGCCAGAAAGGATTACAAGAGGTAGCCCAAAAGCAAAAGGCTTGCAAGTGGGACATTGGTTTGTACAAGTGAAGCCTCAAGACGTCTAAACAGGGTTAGTCACTTCAAAGGTATTTTTTTAACAAGAGAGGTAACTAAGGGTGTATAAGCCTTCCACGACAACATCTTGTTTGACTGATTGATGAAGATAGAAAGTTTTGCCAAAATAATAATTAGCATGCATTGCATAATGTGTTTTTTGGAGGTGGATAATGTCTAGGACTTTGCAGGGGAGAGGCAGGGAGAAGAGGTTTTGGAAAAAGAAGTTACAGATCCCAAATACACAGCTTAGTTTACACTGCCAGAAAGATGCCAGAGTATCCAACCAACCCTGGGGCCTATGCATGGAGCTGGACTTGGAGGACTGAGGTGAAGCACCTGGTGCTGACCTTTTGCCTTCTTCTGGCCAAGCCAGCTCCTGCCTCAGTTTCCCCATTTGTAAAACAGTGCTAATTATATGTTTACTCTCTTTGTGAAATGCTTTGAAGCCTACTCATAGTAAATGTTACCTACAGAACTGGTAATGGCTATTATAATGAAATTATAATCAAATTATATATATATATTAAAAATTTGTATATACATCATAATTAAATTATAATTAAAACTGCTATTAAAATTTAATTTTTGCATGACTTGAGACAACTTATACAACAGTTCCCAGTAAGCCAGAAGATTGCAAGTTCTTTTAGTATAAGAGCAAAACTACCATTAATTTCAAGCTGGAGTTTTAGTGTAAGCAAACCAACAAAGCAAAGCCTAAATTAAAAGAAAGCTATCAAGGAATTCCAGGATTGTTAGTATTCCACTGAGTATTTAAGTTATTTAAGCAGAGGTGCTTTTCAACTTTGTTTTGACAAACACATAAAAGTAGGAGTTCAGTCCTCTGCATGAAAATTGAGGATCCAGATCTGGTTTTGTCCATGGTTTTGGTCTAAGCTCAGCATCCCTAATTCATAACTCAGACAGATGTGTTGGCTTTTTCGAAACTGGTAAAAGGTTTGATTCTTCCTGAATTTAAGTGGCTGTTGGCTGCCAGTCAGAGGAACTTTACTCTTTCCATCTGGTTTGTTGTACCAGAATAATTCAAGCTTTGCATTAATTTGAAAGCGCTCTCCTAAAACTCTAACTTCCTATAGTTGTTCAATTTAATAAAAAACCTGAAATGTAAGCCAGGTTGATTTATATATGACTCAAATTCCCTGGGAGCATGATCTTCAAAGAAGAAAAACATTAATATATGTCAATGTCAGATGCAGGACATAGTTCTCTAACTGAAGATGGAGTGAATTGCATTTCCAATTTACCAACACATCAGTCACCTTGGTTTCAGAGGCTCTGTGATATTTAATGAGTTTGTCTTCTTAATGGGGCACTGGACGCATTACAGAGTTAGGGTTAGAGCCAGAAATGCATTTAGCTGCTTAATGCCTAATTCCCATTAATTTCAGTAAGAATGAGGTGCAAAACTACTGTGCTGTGAGGTCCCTTTGCATTTAGCTGTGATGCCTTTCTATGTTAGAGGAATGAGGAACAAAATGCAACCTTTTTGCTTACAGTGCTCCACTCCCCTTCGTTGCATTGCTCTGGCAAATGCATCAAATGCCCCTCAGCAGTCCCCTTGAGCCTGTGACTTCCCTTCAGACCCCTGGGCCCCCCAGCCCCTCACCAAGCCTGTGAAGGGCAGGGATGAAGACTATAGTCAGTATGTAACAGATTGTGGGACTCCCTTTCCAAGGTCACCATCTAGAAGTCCCCTCAGCAGCATGCCTTCTTCATCCTCCCTAGCCAGACCATACCAAGATGTTCCTCCAGCTTGCAACCCCAGGATTTGTGCAGAAATTGGACACAGTGAATGGGAGGATGATGATCATGCTCTGGTCTTGCTTCAACATGAAAAGTCTGTAGTTTGTACCATGGACCACCCCAACCCTAGGGCTGAGTCCATTCCTTCCATTGGATGTTACCTAAAGGATCTGGGCGGCAGGCACAGCGCACACAAAGCCTTCTCCAGTGGCAGGCAGCAGAGAGAGCTCAGTTGGACTTGACTGCAGCTCTCAGGAGCTACTTGTAACACACTTGGCTTGTTTAGAAAGATGTCCTCAGCTTGCCTGCCTTCAGAAGCCTCTCATTTTGTGTACAAGTGGTGCTATAAAATCACACCAGTTCTCCTGAATTCTCAGTGATGATAACATGGTTCCCACAGTCACGGCCCAAGTATTGCTCCTACTTCAGGAGAAACTCTTAACGTGTTTATCTCTTTGTGCTGAGACAGCTATCAACATGGCTCTGCTCCACAGCTACATGATTAGATAAATTACTGTTTTGTGGAAACTATGCCTGGTGCACACTTCTAGCTCAATATCTGGAGGAAAATTAGGGCTTTATTTAGGTTATCTGCTGCAAGAAGATGAAGTGCTCTGTGTGCTTCTTGTTTAGTCATGAAAGCTTTACCACCATCTGCAGTTTATGGCTACTATGTTGTGGCTGAAGATGTCTTAGAGCCCCAAATCGAAACTGGAACTCTCCTTTGGTGGATGCTGCAGAGGCGACAGGCTCTGCCACCCAGTCACAAGATATCTAACTAAGCAAGAAAGTCATCAGAAGAAAGGGCGGACTGCACAGGCTGGGTCCTGAGGCAGAGCTTGACTACTGCAGAGATCCTTAGCACATACTGACCTAACTCAGTGGAAATTAGGAACGTGGGTATCCGAGAAGAAGTTTAATCTAAGGTACTTGCTGAAGGTCACACAGGGAACCTGGGGTACAGTTAGGAACTGAAAGAAAATGCCGAATTGTTGGTCAGTGCCTGGACCACAAAGTAAATTATCTGATAATGTTATTTATTGCGCTTTTACAACAATTGCCCAGTTGCCCAAGAAAGATAGGCAGAGGGCTCAATATGGCATAACTCGACTCCTGAGAGTTTTGCTCTGTGAGAATTCACCCTTCAGGAGCTATAGGCTTCCTTCTTTCTCTTATCTCTGTGGGCATCTTGGCAGCCATTAAGCTGCTAAGGGCTTCCAGGCTGTAATTTCTAGAAATACAGGTAATTATTTTTGCCTCAAGTTGCTTTTGTCAGCAACAGGTGCTGTTGGAGAGTTTTGCAATGGCTCAGGTGGGAGAGATTTCAATGGGGTAGAAGGCAGGGAGACTCCTGGGAGATCTGAAGGGCCTCTGGTTGAGAGAGGAGTTTTTGAAGAAGACGATGACCTCCTCCATAGGGAAAGAGTGTGAGCAGGCAGAGCCATACTGCAGCAAGAGACTGTGGGTAACAATAATTGATAAAGGCGCTTCATTCAGTTGAAACCTGGTTTATTTTGCTGAAACCCAGCCAGTAGGAAACATCACTTTGGATCTGAGTTTCTCATTCTCCTGTACAACTCCAAGTGAGCCCTTCACAGTGCCACTAGGTTAGTCAAGATGAATGCTTTCAAGGCTCATGGATACATCAGGTGTACCTTTAAAATGGGGAGAGGTTTTGCAAGAACTAGGAGAAATCAAGATTCAGCATGTGAGATAAAGGTGAAAGCTGCTTTAATTACAGATTCAGTGCACATTGCATTAAGGATTACTCAATAATGAGATGACCACTCAGTCCCCATATAACCTCATTAAAGACTGATAGGCTTGTCTTTTAAACATTTGCTCTTCACTGTGCCAGATCTTAAATGGTTCTGTCACGAACCTGTTCAGCAGACCTAGCTTTTTTTAGGTTATTGAAGATGCATAAAAAAGTGAATCTGCAATGCTTCAAATCTGGGATCTTAAATGCTGACTGCTGAGCCTCTCAGAGGACCTGTGGAGCAGCTGCTGCACTTCTAAAGGTTAAATTCTGCAACCAAATTCCATTATGTTTTTAGCAACATCATCTGAGGCTGGCTGGCTCAGTTACCGGCCTGATAAGTGCTGCACTGGTAGCCCTGCACGATCAAAGGTTTGGACCACACCTCACGTCTGCATTTCAGTTTGCAAATGCTTTCCCTGGATCTCCCAAGATCTACAGAATCTTTCCTGGTGGTTGTGAAAGGACCACAGGGGATGAAAACCCACCATTATGCTCAGGAAAAATCCAAGGGGGTGGAGGAAGAGTGTTGGAGACCCCCTGCCAAACAATATCTGAGTGTTTCTGGCAAACTCTCACTCATCTTGAAATGAGTTTAGCCAGTTTCTTACAGGAAGAAAAAAGGCTTATGCATGTAAGACACTGTATCTGGAGTCAATGACACCTTTTCCATAGATTACTCCTGTGAGTACAGACAAGTAACTTATCTTTTCCTTACCCCATTCTCAGAAAAAATAAGAATAACAAAATTTACCTGTGATTTGTCTCTATCCAAAGTTGAGATAAGTCAAGAGCATCTCAACTGGAGTTAATGGATTTGCAAGGATGTAAAAACCAGTGAAATAAACAGTGAACGGTTATAAGTCTACTTAGAGTTAAGGTGTCCCTGGCTGTGTTTACACCTCACTGCACAATGTGTATATAATACTTGGCACGCGATGTCATGATCTCCGCTGGAGTCATTAGATGATGCTATCGTTTAATTAATAAACACGGATGTGTTCACTGTTGTCTAAATATGACATGCAAAACTTAACAGCAGAGTATTTTTCATTTGATAGTCTCAAAACAATCTCTGAACAATCTTCTGATTTCTCCTTTAAAAATCTGTCCTTTTCACTGGTCTTGTGGAAGGAAAACAGCCCTCCCCTTGTCTCCCAGTCTAGAGAACGAAGAGGGAAAAAAGCATTTATATGTCTTTGCATTCCTGCCAAAATGATTATCAGTCTTTAACTTTTACAGCATATTTAAGTGAATCACCAGCCTACATCTCATCTGAGCATCTATTTTTTCTCCATAATCTGCTTTTAGAGGAGCTTTTAACTGCATCAGACTTTTCCTTCCCATTAAAATGCTGTCTGGATGATTAGAAAATAGAATTGCTTAGTTTCCATGGCGAATGTCTGGAGCAAAGGTCTGTGGGATTATTCAATTACTGCAATAATGGCCTTTGACCCGTTAAAAACAATCCAAAAGACAGAATTCATCTATTGGATTATTTTTAACATTAATCATATTCTATTTAGAAATCACGGTAGAACAGCTAGGGTTCAAGACAGACTGCAAACTATTTGTGTGTACTTTATTGAAGTGGCTTAAATTTTTATGTGTATAGTTACACAGATTATACCCTTAGGGACCCCCCCTCACATTTACATACTTTGCTAAATGTGCTTCAGACTGCAAAGCCTCCTCTCCTCTTACCAGCACTAAATACAACAGCCAGTGTGATCTGAGCTCTCTGTGTAGATATTAAATTGCAGATAAACAAATGTTCTAAATCCTGAAACTGAAGAATCAAGGGAAAGCAACAACACCTTGTGCTTGAGGCCGAACTGTTTGTTTCCGTGGATTAAATGAAAAGTGAACAGACTCAAACAACTCTCCCCTCCCCAACATTGCCCAATGTCCACATGTCATAACCTTCCCCATGACTCCACTTCTTGCAAGACATGACTTCGGAAAAGAGTGAAGCCCTGCTCAGAAAGGACTTGTCCCTGGATGAGGAGTTCACACCGCAGTAACGCTGGCAACATGCAGCTTCCCACTCAACCATTTTAGAAACTACAAAACACACCTGCTTGGGAACCCGGTGACTGTAAGGAAGATGCACACCTTATCAGGAGCGCAGTGGCCTGCTTTAAACTCTTTCATCCTAATTTGGGAAGTAAAGTTGTGCTTTGGCATCAGAGGCAGTGGTACCATGGGCACCAAACTCTCAATGCAGGCCTCTGAGGGGGAAACAACCACCCGGCTGCTCACAGGTTTGCTAGATGCCCGACGGACTTGCTCGGCACATCTTGCTGGTGGTATAACCATGCAGCGTGTTGATTACTGAAAAAAGAGTGGTCCCAATGGCCTGATTGAGATGAAGGGATGGGAGGATCCTTCAGTCCGGTGAGATCTCCCTTGTGCCACATCCGTTCATACAGCAACCTCCATTGGCCAAATGCTGACTCTGCCTGCTGTTCCCACACCCCTGTGACCACCAGGACTCTGCATGTGCTTTAAGTAGATGTTTCTTTTGTGTTGTCTCATGCCAACGTACTCATTTCCAGGGAAAACTTCCCTATTGGGAGTATATTTGAGGGAGATGTGTTTGCTTTCAGATACACCTCCACAGCAAAATAAAACTTTCATTGGTACAAAGGGATAGAGGTCTGCCCTGGAGCTTCTGAAATACTAGGTGACATGAATCCTGCAAATTGTCTACTACAGAGCAATTGTTAATGCTGCAGTGTTGTGACTGCAGTGCCACCGGGGCCAAGTAGAGTCCAAAGGGATTTAGATGCTCAGTCTGTCCTGGCTCTGCCCCTGGGCTGGATAACTTTCAGAAATCCCTTTCAGCCCTTATTTTCAATGATGCTGTGATAAAATTTGAGTGAATGAAGAAGAAATATAACTTTTTTCCCCCTGAATGAAAATGAGTAATTTCTTAATGGAGTCATACCCAATAAATCACCAGTGCTCACTCCGACAGCAGGATATATGGTACCTTGTGATGGGTCAGTTATAAATGGCCCAGCAGAAGAATCTGTTTTATGCTGGGTGAAATCAGAAGTAATTGAGTCAGAGCAGGTGACATGGCTTTGCTGAGAGGAAAATCAGATGCTAGAAATGTGCTGCTACCTGGAGGAACAGGCTGAATGCAAAGGGGTTCCTAAAAGCCCAGTTCTTCCCTGAGAGCCCTCTAGGTCCCTCCCAGCTCACTGGCAGCTTCACTGCTGCCTCCTGCTTGGCAGGAATGTGTGTGTGTGCACGCGTGTTCCTCTGTGTGTGGCCAAAATGCATGTAACGGACTCTGGCAGTGTTGCCCTGGTTTATCAGTTAGCCTCGCCACTGGTAAGGCTTGGTGCTGCGAGCAGGGAGAGAGTGCTGGTGGTGCTCAGCAGCATCCCTCCAGCCAGCTGGAGGACTTCCCCGCACTGAGGCTTGGCAGCATCGGTGCCACCAACACAGGAAAGTGATTACAGCAAGCGGGGAGTGAATAGGGACCCACCACACAGATGGCCATCACTGCAAGGAGTACCGAGGGCATTATCTGCTGCCCTGAGAGCTCTCAACACACGGGAGGTGCAAGAGCAAGGTGCAGCCCAGTGTGCTGCAGTCTCAAAGAGGTGGCAGAGGAAGATTCACATGATCCAAGGGGATACATGCACAGAGCATGGCTTTGCAAAAGGTATTTGTGCTTTACACCTTCGAAGTGTAATGGGATGGAAAAAGCAAAGCAAATAAACTGGAAGCCCACCACAGAGCACTGCAGGCACAAACTCCAGGGCAGAAAGGGTGAAAAGAAGCCTGCAGCATCATGCCCTGCCTGAGGAAATGCCCCATAAGCTTATGTGGTTCAAGGAGTGAGAAAAGCAGCCAAGGCACAGTGCCAGTGAGGGCTGGTACAAACAGAGTGCTGCCAGATCCCAGGTTGAGCACCCCTGGGATAAGCTCCTTGCTTAGCTGGAGATGGTCATCAAAAACCTGCCCCTGTGCAAGGGTTGTGTTGGTTGCTGCAAACCAGGGTTGTGCCCCACCCCATGGGGTGCAGGCAACACCTACAAAAAAGCTTTAGGCCCCAGGACAGCAGCCACATGCCCTCCTAGGCTGCTTTCCAAACCCAGCACTGAAAATGAGACTTCTGTCCCCAGATTGACACAGGTAAAAACTTTTTATCTTGGGTCTGGGAATTTCCAGCATGTTTGGAGCAATGACTTTGCAGCGCCTCTGCCCAATTACCTAGCACCACACCCAGCGCTTTTGGCCATCCAACTATTCAAAGCAGTATGCAGGTAGCTGGAATGAGACTTCAAGATGGGAGATGTAGAGACAGATTATAAAAAAGCAAAGCAAGCATGCACTAGCATAGGCTTCTGTAAAAGTGGTGAGAGCTAATACATCTCGCTATGTAAGCGCTGCTTTTGATAGGGCTCTAATTGGCAATTTTTATTCAGCATTGACTCTCTTTTATCAAGTCCTTGTCTGCACGAGGTTCTTCTAGGCACAGTAAAATGAGATCCATATTACCACATTTCTGCTCCTCCAGCCATTTTCACTTTGCTTTTCCCCTCTGCAGATGAAAAGCAACGCAGTAATAAGCGGCATTTCTGTAGAATATACTGCCTGCAGACACAAACTACATTCATGATTACTTCTTCCTGTGGGGAAAATAAGGCGACAGAAGATGTAATGATAACAGCACCTTACCTTTGCTAGGCTGCTTTGATCATGGAGGATCTCACGGAGTTCTGGAAAATCTGATTGTGAAGCAACAAACCATATGAACTGGGCCCAGCATTTCCAGGATCATTTCTTTAATTACAAACAATGGTCATACATGGACAAAGCCTAAGAGGTTTTAACTGTCATGTCTCCCATGACAGTTTTGCATAAAAAGGATAAGAGATTAGCATACTTTCAAACATTCTGGACTTCCCTTAAAGACTGAGTCCCTTACTTGCATGTCCTAAATCATGGCAATCTGCTGTTGACTAGCAAGAGATGTGCAGGTAAAGAGTGTGGCCATTACAGAGGTGCAGTTGTGATTCAAGCAGAGTAAGCAGGGCTGACCATAGCCCAGAGATTTGGAATAAATCCATTGTTTCCTCTGTGGCTGTGAGGGACTGGCATTACACCCATCTAGCTGTGGGGAGACCTGGATGCCCATCTCTGCTCCTGGAAAACCCTTATCCCAAGTAACCTATAGCCTGGAGCTTAAGGAATTACCCTGCTACAGAGATGTTTGCCTTGTACCATGTGGAGAAGGGCTTGGGTATGTGTCTTCTATATCTATAAATATGAGCTCTCTGAGAACAGCTGGAGCCCCATCCTCTAACTTCTTGTTTTCAGGGCACAGGCAGTCCTGCACAAACCCAGAAAGAAATGTGACAGTGGGGAATGGAGGAGGCGAGAGATGAATGTCAATGGTATTACACTTTTGAATGTAAGAGTCTCCATTCCTTTATTAGGCTAGCTTAAAGATAGGTGATATCAAACAGGTGCTTTGCAGGCAAATAACCCACGCCTAGTGCCTGGGATATTCCCATCGTAGTAGTTTTAGCTGTAGTAATTCAAAAAACATCTTACTTTTAAGAGTGAGCTGTAAAGCACAGTAGGATATTTTAAAAAAAACTTAGGGGGTCTGGCACTCCTTACATAATAAAATAAATACAGAGAGACCATGTGTGAACAATATACTTCACACCCCATAGGAGTTTCTGACAACTGATTGACTCACGAAAGGACACGCTAGCAGAGATGCAGATGCTGCATACAAATTCTGCCATTGGCAGAGCCGCAGGCCGTAGATTTCTTTGTTGTAACACTGTGTTGGTGGACAATTTTATTTCCAGTGCTTATCTATCAGACAGATTTCTTCTTGACTTGGTTTTAAACAGCCTCACTAGATCATTCCTTAGGTGGCTTCTGTTGCTGCAGCTTGGCTTCCTGAGCTGTCCAGCTCAGGGATGGAAACTGAAGTGAGAAGGGAAAAAAAAAAAAGGCAGGATACTTTTGCTTATCAGCTGCAAGAAGATGGTTTCACAAGCCTGACTAGGAAAGTTTTCCCCAAATCCGTTTTCATAAGCTCTCCAATCTGCCCTCCACTGGCTGGCTCACAGATACTTTGCTGGCTTGGTGATGAGCTCTTGTAAGTGAGAGTCCTGTAAATCAGATGATTCTGTAGTCATTTGATATTTATATTTGGTGTGCTGAGTCATAAGGATGAGGGTTACATCATGTGAAGTTAACTGTGCAAAATGAATTACAGACGGAACAGCCAGCATGAGGTGTGTTCATGCCACACAGGTGGCCCCGAGGTGCAGGAGCTGGGCAGCCATGGTCCTGCCCTTACCCTAGCCGTGCCTCACCGTCGCTGAGGTTTTGTCCCCCACCCTTGCTCCTGGCACAGGTCTTCTTCCTCTGGTAGGAATATCTCCTGCAAACAGCATCTATGACAGACTGCTACAAAGCCCCAGATAATGGCTGGTCACACACTCAGGTTCAGAGCAGGGTCAGAAAGGGCATCCCATGATGGACTTATACAGAAGACACTGTATTTTTCTTTAAAACAAAAAAACCCCAAATTATGTTACTTTCCAATGCAATGTTCCCTCTTAACAGCCTCTCCCTGACCCCACCTGTTGGCTGTATACTTCCCTCCTTGAGCTATGACTTCATCCCTGTGGGCCCTCCTTTTCTGCACCTTCTTGCTCCCTGAGCAGTCCCCAGCCCTGTGTCCTCTGTCTCCTTGTCTTCATACCCATGTGCTGACTCTTACTCTGTGATAAATGCTAGGCAACTTCTTAGGCTTCCTAAAGATAACAATCTTCATTTAAGTGCTTAATGCAATAGAGAAGCCACAGCAGCCTCTCTCAGCAACCCCTTTGGATAATTACAGTCGCTGTTAAATACTGCCCTGTGCCATAGTTGGATGTACCCATTTCTCGCATTGAGCTGTGGTATCTCTTTGTGCCTTTGGCTGCTCAGAATTCACAAGAAAGCCACGTAGACACGCAGACTGGAAAACAGCCGTATTATCACCATCATTTTTCATAGGGGTGGGGCAGCTTAGAAGAAAGAGCATTTCACTCCATTTGTCTTACAGTAGTCTTGAACCATAAAGTAATTCAAAAGCCTGCAAGCTGAAGCCAGAACAAAAATCCTGTAGCCTCACCAAAAAGCAGCATTTGGATATTGTTTTTCTGGTATTCCCCAGTGAAACATTTTGCAGGTTGCCTCTGACAGGACACGCTTAGCTTTCAGTTTTTCCTTCAGATTGCAGAAGGCAAAGAAACCTCAGCGCATCTGCAGCAGGGGAAAAATGATGACTTTGATGGTTTAGCAGTCACGCCACTCACCTAGGGGAAGGGGCACTCTGCTCCAGAAAACCATTTCCTTATTTCAACCGCTAAATATTTAATGTAAAATACACAATAAGGTTTGGCAGCCACCTACATACCCTGACCACTAAGTCACAGTCATATTTGCAGTGATGCCCTCTCTAGCTGATCAGAGTCTAAGTTCCATGCTGCACAACAGACCCATTTTCAGCAAGAGTGACAGGAAGACCCACCAGCCCCCACTGGACTAACCGGTTAGCAAGCATGGATTTGAAACCCTTCACTCACCAAACCTGGCTCTCCCACTTCTTGGACCGAAGCTCCAGCCTCTGCATAATCACTGAAAAGGAGGAATGGGAATTCATTTGGAAAGAAAAGAAGCAGCTCTGGTGAGGTCTGTGAAAGGTGTTGTATCTACACCTGCCTTCAGGAAAGGGTCCTGGGTCGTGGATCCAAGCTGGATGTAGGTGTCTCCTTGCAATCCTGAAAAGGATGCTGGTTCCATAGAGGGACAAGTTTTCAGGTATACCCCATGATGGATGGTAATAACCCTGTGGCAATGTCAGCCACTGACAATCAGTGTGAAGAAACCAATGCGTTTATTATCATAGAATCATAGAA